>PVKE010007063.1:0-52003 GCA_004027555.1 Craseonycteris thonglongyai | reverse complement strand
TTTTTGACAGAGAGAAACAGAGACAGAGAGAGACAGAGAGAAAGGGGGAGGGCCCAGAACAGTCTTCATAGTTGACATTAGTTTTCCGTATAGTTTCACTCCACAGGTGGGCACAAGGCTGCGTAGGGCAGGAACTGGGCCGGGAGCCTCCCATATAGGTCCCGGCAAGAACTGAACTGGGGGCACTCCCCAGTTCAGCGTGTGGGTCCGCATGGGCCGGGACCGGGATTCAATCCTTGGTCCTCAGGGCTTCAAAGCGAGCGCTTTACCCGCTGAGCCATCCCAGCTTTCCCAGTATATTTACTTTTAATTACGTAGATTAGGTGGCTTTCCAAGAAATATGACTGTCATTTCAGATTTGTCAGAATGCAAAATTTTGCCTGAGAAATGAAAGCAAACATTTCCCATTACTTTTAAAATCTCTTGTAATG
Source organism: Craseonycteris thonglongyai (assembly GCA_004027555.1). Lineage (NCBI taxonomy): Eukaryota > Metazoa > Chordata > Mammalia > Chiroptera > Craseonycteridae > Craseonycteris > Craseonycteris thonglongyai. The sequence continues at coordinate 51,572 of PVKE010007063.1, read as the reverse complement.
TGTTAATTTTTGCACTATTTGACTTTGATATAAACCTGCTTAACTTTTTAAAGTTTCTGTATTATTAGAAATTTATTGAAAGCAAAGCTTGTTTAATGAGTTCAATTTTATATTGACATGATTTTTGTCTTTTCATTAAAAGTTAGTCTCATTTTTTGGTGATAGTGAATCAGGTATGAAAATTAGACACTTTATTAGAAATAAGAATTTTTATAAATGTTTTATAAATGTTCACATTTACTGTTTCTGAAATTTAGAAGTATTCACTTCTGTTTGCAAAATGTTATTATTTTATTGAATTTTTCTTTATCAGGTAGGAAGTCTTGTAAAGCATCTACTATAAAATATTTAACCCTTTTAGTGTTACCTTCTGCCAGTGGTACTAGCAAGAAATGCAAAGGGTAATTTAATGGTCTACATGTGAGCTAATATATCGGCCCGGTGCACACTTTTCACCCGAGATGCAAAACCTGATATATCGGCCCGTTGCACTAAAAGGGTTAAGGCATTCAGAGACTTCGATGCACAAATTCTGTGGTCTTACTCTTGTTTGTTTCCATTCTTTTCCTAGGAGCTGAGTAATGGCTCCATGGTTCGGATCACTCTTCCTGAAATTGCCACCTCTGAATTAGGTATGCTTGAGGAGCAGACCTTACTTCCATGTGTTCTTAGTTTCATTTTTAAGATTTGAAGTCACAGCTGATTTGTGTTAGTAATTAGGGATTTAAAGTTTTGCTGTTTTGAAGTCACAGGGTAGAAGTTTTTTGCTTTGCAGAAAAGCTATAAAGAGCTAGAGACACTCTGCTATGTCCACTCCATGTGTGCTGCACGGCGGGGCATGCCCTTGAAGGATGAGCTAGTTCTGCTTCTCTGATTTGTCTGATGGTGAGGAAGTCATGCAGTGAGATTACAACATATGAACATATCTCTTCCAGGAAATTCTGAGAAACAAGGAAACCTAAGCAATTGAAATAGTTTTTGGCATATTTGATGCTTTTAATCCTAATGTGAACCTCTCAGTTGTTAGATCAATAGAGAAATGAACATACCGGTAATCACCTCAATTGAATAAAAATAAAGTAAAAATACATTCAGAAGTTTTAATAAATTGGGAGTCTATCTGATTATTATTGAAATGCAATTTGGAAAATACTAGGAGAATAGTTCTGAACATAGACTAGTAAAGAAAACTGTAATTGAAAGAGTTTACCAACAAATATAAGAAAAGAATGACTGTATGGCGTGAGAATATGGCACCTATTGGTTTCACCTATTTCTGGAATTTGGTAAGTAAGTTACAATGACTTTGTCATTGAAGGAAATACCTTTCATTGGGGGAGTAACTAATATTCTCAGTTGGTATAGAGATATTAAGATATTTAGCCAGTAAGGGCAAGGCCACCTAGAAGTACAAGGTTAAACAAAATATGTAAAAACTAAGAGATTATATAAAATAAATAGAAACAAACTCTTAGTCTATCTTAGTCAATAGAAGTCACATGGTTCAGGCACATAAGTTTTTGTACTTTATTTACGAAATGCCCCTTAGCCCATCAGGCAGTATTTGTTTTACACTGATTTTGGATTCTACCATGACAGACATGGTTATTTGGTTTTCTAATTATTCCATTTGATTCCAACCTTTGCTGTGTGTGCATACACAGAGAGAATGGATGAGACAGAGGGATATGCAGATGAGGATGTACCTGATGACAGTGACAGTGTGAAGGGAGAAGAATCCACTAAAGAGAATAGAGGCGAATACAGAAACATTGCAGTTTGGAGCCATTACTACTAAAAGCAGACTCTGGCTCTACAGCAGCAGCTCTCGCCACCCGGAGGGATCACTGTATGACAGTGTGACACTATAACTGACCCTTATACTAATGACACCAAGTCATTAAGGGAAACTTGGTATTGACTGGTCTAAGACAGATTGTATAAAACATGTTAGGCATGTAAGCTATCAGAAATCTTGAGAAGCTGTAAACCTTTGGAAACTATGAATGTTCACTTGTGTAGAATATTGTTCATGCTATTGGAGGATGCATACATGCAATATTACATATGTACTGAAGTATTTAAGCAGTGTTGTATATGAAGTTCATGTAGAAATTGTGTGTTTTGACAGAATGACCTTTGATGTATTATCCAAAGTAGGACTTTTTTGAGACTGAAATGGGGAGCTGTTAATATTAATAATTGCTAGGTTAGTGGGTGTCAGTCATTTCCATCCTGGGTTAAGTGTTCTCTTTGGTTACCTTATTTCTGGTCTGAAATTAATGACTGAGAAGCTGCCCTGAGACCTTTTGCGAACCCTGTGGACTTCAGTATCAGTTTAAGTTTCTGGTGATGGTCTGGGTGATGTGACATCCTATTGACTCTTTAAGTGACAGCTCTCTTTTCACAGTAATTGTGCTTTACATGGTTGTAGTTTAAAAACTTTCATATGAAAAGGGGAAGAGAAGTGCATGCATAGGAAGTATACTAAAATCAGTCTTTGCTTTTAACAGTACAAACATGTTTGCATGCGATTAAATTTATCCTGCCAAAAGAAATAGCTGTTCAGATGCTTGTCAAGTGGTACAGTGTCCACAGTGCTCCCGGTGGACCCAGCTATCACTCAGAGTGGAATTTGTTTGTGATTTGTCTCCTGAACATGATGGGTTATAACACAGACCGTTTAGTGTGGACAAGAAATGTAAGTACATTCAGTTTTTCTTCCTGAGTTATTTTGTTATCAATATAATGTTTGCATAATGGATAATAAATATAGTCTTCACAGTACATGGCAGATAATTTACTAATAGGCATGCCCTCTTCACCAAAATGGAATAATATGTGGACTTCTTGTGTCTGTATATTGTAAATCGAATATCACTTAATATTTAATAACATTTTACTAGTGATTGTAATTATTGCATTTTTACAATGTGGCAAAGCATGTTTGATTATTATTTCTCATTTCATCTGTGTAAAATGATTGCAGGCTATGCTTGGATTAGTAGTAATAGCTGAAGAGACTGCTTCATAGTGATCACACACTGCAGTTTTGCTCCAAACTGGGCCTAGACTATGACCCTGATTCATGGCTCAGTGTTCCTTTCTGAAGTCCAGACTCTCCACACACAGATTGTTTGGCCTGGAGTGAATTGAAAATGCCTTAGCCTGAGTATGGACTTAGCGAATGATAGAAAGCTGTGTCCCTCACCTCCTGCCCCAGAGACTTTGTTACAGGCACTTAGTGGTTGTTTACAATGTCAGCACAGGAGTACCTTCATATTGGTGATTTCTTCTTGACACTGGAGATCACTCCCAGGACAGCCTTGCCTAGCTCACTGTGCAGAAATCTCTCCTTTGCCCAGCTGACTCAGCTATTCCTGCTTGTGCATTTCAGCTATGTACTAGGAAATCCATTGGGAAAATAATTTGCTTTTCTTTATTATGACGAAATGCATGCTCATTGAGGAACGTCTTGAAAATGGAGGATTCAGAAAGGGAAATCATAATACTCAGAGATGACCACTCTAAACATTGGTATTGCCTTTTAGATCCATACCATATCAATGAAAATTTCCTGTGCTTTTCAAAATTCTTCAAATAAAACTCATTTCATCATCCTCATGACAGGCTAACATGTGGATTTATTATAACTGACTAGTAGCTAATAATTGAACATTGTTGAATTTCTTTTTTCTTATAATGAGTAATTTGCAAACATTCTTTTACACCGAAATCTTTGCAATCTTTAGTCATTCTCCACAACTTGAACCTTAAAAAGAGGGATTACTATGTCAAATAACTTTCACAAAGTGTTGTCTAGTCAGTATTCTCACTAGCATCATTTAAAGGTGTCCATTTCACCACATTGATTGGTGGTATGGCAAACCTTTGCCAGTTTAGTGAGAAATTTCATCTTATTTCTGTGTAAGTAAATGGGAATGGCTTTTTCAAATTCTCATTTGTCATTTTATATCAAAATCAACTTGAAAAAAAAGAAAAGAATAAAAATCAACTTTTAGGGGAATGAGAGTAAGTGATTAAATATATTATGCAAGTTTTTAGATAGCATAGGAAAATCACCATTGTCATTTTTAGCATCATGGTCACGAGAAGTAGCAGAAATGGCAAAGGTTATGCCAGAGAGAATTGAATGAGATTGACCTCTTTCCAATTACTCTCATGTAACTGTGTTAGGATAGTCCTCAAAAGATAGAGTACTCACAATAAAAATGTATGGTTTGCTTATGTGATAGTACTTAGCAGGTAAACAGGCCACACAGTTACTAAGGACCAAGGTCGATGGAGCATCTGCCATCTCCAACTTGAGGCTTCAAAGATGGCCTTTAGCGTTGACTCCATTTAGTCAGGGGCAAGGGCAGAGTGCCGGGAGGAGCATGCTTGGGTGGTTGTATCTGATCTGGGCCTGGAAGTGGTGATGGTCACTGCCCTTCAGAGTCACACTGTCGGAACACCACACCTAACTTCGGAGGCAGGGGTATGCAGACTGGCTGTGGGTCGAGGAGAAAGAGGAGAACACAGAATTTAGAGAGTAGCTACCTGACTCTGCCTGGCCTAGAATTGTTACTGTCCACTCTGGACAAACTAAATAACTTCTGCTTTGTTCTGACACTGGCTAACGTTAGGTTGATTTTTGAGACTTGGTATATTTGGATGTGGCTCATGGTTCTTCTTCTAAAGGAGTGAAGGTGTGTTTCATCAAAAAAATAGGGGAGGAAAGGAAACTCCCACTCTAGTGCCCATGAGCCCAGGCAGGTACTGTGCTATATGCTTTACATACATGATTTCATTTAATCTTCACAGTGACCGTAGAAGAAAGGTATTCGTACCGTGTTTTTCTAGTTGGAAAATGAGATTTGATCACTTTCCTCAGTTTTCATAATTGGTGGATCTGATTTTTGAATCCTTTTAAGTTTACCAGTTGACAGTAATAAGTTGATGTGATTTTTGTCTTCTCTTCTGTGGTTATCTTCCAGTTTGACTTTGAAGGATCACTTTCCCCAGTCATTGCACCTAAAAAGGCAAGGCCCTCTGAGACAGGATCTGATGAGGTAAGCATTGTTCTTTATTGCTAATATAGATCGACTTGTAGATACTTATACTAATCTCCTACGTATTTCTGTGGTATTCCTATTGATTTGTGTGTACATGCACACCTCATTTCATTGCGTCTCTCAGAATTGTGTCTTTTAAGAATTGAAAGTTTGTGACCATCCTGCATCCAGCAAGCCTGTTGATGCCATTTTCCCAACAGCATTTGCTTACTTTGTGTCTCTGTCACATTTTGGTAAATCTTGCAATATTTCAAACGTTTTCCTTATTACTATATTTGTCATGGTGACCTGTGAGTAGTCATCTTCAGTGTTACTACTGTAAATGTTTTGGGATGCCACAAACTGTCCGCATTGGATGGCACATTTAATCGCTAAATATGTGTGTGTTCTGATTGCTCCACCGACTGGCTGTCCCTGTGTCATAGGGCCTCCCTAGTCCTTCACATATAACAATGTTGAAATCAGGCCAACTACTTACCTGACAGTGGCCCTGAAGTGTTCAAGTGAAAGGAAGAGTCACATGTCTGCTCCTGGTGAAGATACTGTGAAGACTGTTGACAACAAAGGACAGAGAATATCACGTAAACACAGTTGTTGACATGGCATCAGGTTTGAAAGGACTGACTCCAATTCTGAAAGAAGTCCTCCTGTGGGTAAAATGCTATGATAGCATCAAACAGCTTCACGAGCTACAATAAAGAAATCGATCATGAAAGGAAGAGTCAATCTATGTGACAAAGCTCACTGTTGTCTTATTTTAAGAAACTGACACAGCCATTCAGCCTCTAGCAACTACCCCCTGAGACGTCAGCAGCCATCAGCCTGGAGGCACACCCTCCACCAGCACAAAGATTGCAACCTGCTGTAGGCTCAGATGATGGGTAGCGTTTTCAGCAATAACGTATTTTTAATTAAGGTGTGTGTGTGTGAACCAAAAGTAGGTGGACAGTATATAGTAAGATCTTATCATTTATATATTGTTCTTTTAGACACAATGCTATTGCATTATATAGATTTAGTAGAGTACAGTGGTGTGTAAACAATGTTTATGTGCACTGGGAAACCAAAAATTCATGACTTACTGTATTACAATGTTCACTTTACTTTGATGGTCTGTAGGCGAGCCCACAAATCTCCGACGTCTGTCTGTATTTCTAACATCTTTTGCTTTATTTATTTTACTACTAAGTTATTTTGAAGGATAGTATCCGTTATGATTTTGGTGGTTCTTCACTTTTGCCTCTAATGATCATTGAAAAATTACTAAGCATTATGTTGCATAATTTAAGTTTGGTTTTATAATTGTTTTATTGCCAATTAATCACCCAAAGTGACAGCATTCACCTTTTTATATAGTTTCTCTAATTCAGGTACTCAAGCTTATCAAATCCAATGGGTGTATATTCTTAAGTGGTTCAAACATTTTTTAAAACTGAGTAAGTAAGAAATACTCAGATCTTAAGTTTGCAGTTTGGTCAATTTTGACAAGTGCCCACTCATGTAACCTACTCCTCTGGGAAGACACAGAACATTCCATCATTCCACGAAGTCCTGTTGTGCCATTTAAATCATTTCCTTCCTCTTTTCATGAAGCAACCACTGATTTGAATTCTGTCACCATACGTTCATTTTGCGTAGTTACCGTATATCTAGAACTTGATATAAATGAATTATGGGGTGGGGATTCTCCATTCTCTAACCCTACCCTTGTACTCCTAGGTTTCAAACTGAATAAAATACTAACTAAATGTTTACAATAAGGTTTTTTTCATTCTGCACAGTGTTTTTGAGATCTAGTCAGATTGTTATGGTATCAGTAGTTTGTGCCTTTTTTTTGCTGTGTGATATGAATACACTATAGTTTGTTTATCCATCTGCTACTCATGGGTGTGCAGGCTATTTTCATTATTTGACTGTTACAAATAAAGCTGCTGCTGACATTCAGTGACAAGTCTTTGTAGAAATATATTTTCATTTCTCTTGGGTAAATACCTAGCAGTGACCTTTTTGGGTCATTGCTGGTTCGCAGACTGGTTGTACCATGTTTTACTCTGACCAGTAGTGTACACGAGTCTCCGTATTTTGTTTTGGTCAGTTTTGCTGCTGTCAGGTCTTTTTCATTTTAGCCATTTGTGTGCATGTGAAGCCGTTTCTCCAGGTAGTTTTAATTTGCCTTTCCCTAGAATTAGGGATGTGTTTCATGTGTTTATTAGCTACTTTCCTATCTTGTGAGGTTTCTGTTAGTCTTTTATTTGTTTTTTAATTGGATTTTTAAAAATACTTATTGAGCTATGAAAATCCTTTATATATTTTGGATATGAGTTATTTGTCATATATGTTTTTAGAAGTATTTTCTAGTAGGTGCCTTAGCAGTACCTGTTGATCAGAATTTTTTATTTTGGTTGTAGAGTTTATCAGTTTTTTACTTTTGTGGTTAGTTTTATATTGTGTTGTAAAAATTTTTAAGTTAGAATAATACATTGTAGGGAACTTCACAAAAACACCAGTAAATTCCAAGATCTGAAAGCAGTACAGATCACTTTCTCTCAACACAATGCAATAATTCCTAAGTAGGAACCAAAACAGACTCAATACTTACAAAATGTGGTACAGTCAGTCTGAATATAAAATTCAGTTGATTACTAGATTATATTATCAGTCCTAGCATCTTACAGACACAGGAAAAATAGATGTACCAACTGGATTCAAGTAGACATCTTCACCACAAGTCAGCATGGTGGTTGCTATGCCTGCCCGTCTTCACTTCCCACCTTTGCTTCCTCACTTTAGCTTCATAGACTTGCCTAAGGTGATCATAAATTCTCCCTCTCAGTCTCTACCTCAGTAGTAGGATTCTTTCCCCACAGTCTCTCCCCTAAAAGGTTATGACTCCCATTTTTTCAAATAGGTTTTATAGGTGGCTTTTCTTAGTATTTATCACTGGCATCTGGAAATCACTTAGTTATTTTATATTGTTCTTATTTTTCAGCATTGTGATTTTTTTCATATTCTTAAATCAACTTAATGCAAAAATGGAAATTTAATTGTTTTCAGTGAATTTAGTTTTCTCTGTGCATGATGATGTTACAAGGAGTTATTATTTAAAAATTAATGTCGTCGTCTTCTTTTCAGGACTGGGAGTATTTACTGAATTCAGACTACCACCAGAATGTTGAGTCTCATCTTTTGAACAGATCTTTATGTCTGAGTCCTTTGGAAGTTCCTCAGGTGAAGGATGAAGACTTGTTACAGAGTCTCAGTCTGGATTCTTCCACACTTCTCTTCTCTCACATACCTGCAATGTTTTTTGTCCTTCACCTTGTTTATGAGGAGCTCAAGCTGAACACTCTGATGGCAGGAGGGATTCGTTCACTTGCTCAACTGCTTGTTCAGTTGGCAAGGTAAGAGAGGGAACCTCCAGGAGTCCTTAGGTGACTGCATCTTAGCTGTGAATTCCATAGACAAACCTGGTAAATAAATTTCTGAAGTTGGCCTTCTCAAAAAACCAGAACATTTTCTATAAACCACAGACCTATCTGCTGATATCTGCTATGGAAGGGCCTGTGCGTTGCACTGGGGTTGTTAGTTTTGTCCTAAGATCAGAGGGAAGTCACTTGACAATGGTGTGTTAAACAGTGGGGATGACCTGCTGAGCATTTCTGGTTGACAAGATGACTAGCTGCACTGTGGTGGAAGCTCTAGAACAATTCCTGCTGCCCTGTAAATACCTACATCCAAATAGTGCTGCTGTTTAGAGAATCTTGTTTACCTACAGAAATTGTCAAACAAAGTAGGGTCTGGATCCCCGTTTAGTGATAGGGAGACCTGAGAGCATTTGCAAGAACATGAATGTCCTCTACTAGTTGGGCTCTCTGGTGCTTTGCTGTGCCATCTGTGGTCAACCCTGTCTTGATATGCTGGGGCTAATGATAGAACCTAAAACTCATGGAAGGTGGTGAATTTAGTGAACCCACAATGATATTATTCTGATAATGTACTTTAATAGCCTTGCTAGCACCTTATGTTTGGACTGAAAACTAAAGGTTACACTTAGTTGTTATTAAGCTTTTGTGACGCTTGGTGATAAATACAGTTGAATTTGAATTAAAATGTGAACCTCTGAGTTAATCAAGATTAACATTTCCTAATTTCTGTAATTTTCCTTGAGATACTGAAATTCTTTTCCAAGATGTGGCAGTTCTAATTGATGGTCAGTTTCTCTTATGACAAATCATTACTATCATGAAAATTCTTTTGTAATGAAGAATTGTAATGTAAAATTCTTTTGTAATGATTTCCAAACCCTAAAATGAGTCTCAGGAATAAGTAATATCTGTATATAGTGCTTTACTTTTCATAAGGTACTTTTCACATACATTGTTTTATTTATTAATAATCTTAAAACTTTATAGTGAGTTAAGTGGTGTTGTCCCATTTCTAGAAGAAAACAGGTTTGTGGAGGTGACTTGCTAAAGACCACACAGTTAATAGATCACGGAGCAGAAACTAGGCCTCAGTGTTTTCACAGCAACTTTTGCTCCACAAATTTGTTTGGGTCACATTTGTCATATTGGGCATTTTAAGGTCCAGAAATAGAATAAAGAGACTCTAGATTTGATACTTTCTTTTTCATATGTAAGTTTTTGAGTTGGAAAGTTCAACTGATGAACTCTTCTAACTCGAGTGTCAGAGGGAATGGTTATAATACCTTCCTTGTTAACTCTTTTATATCTTGTATTGTTTTAGGGACTTAAAATTGGAGCCTTACTTAGATCATTACTATAGAGATTACCCAACGCTTGTCAGAACTATTGGACAAGTGTGCACAGTTGATCAAGGTAAGCATTCATGTCATTAAAGTTTTCTGAATAGTGTAGTGACATTTGCTTGCATTTTTCTTACTGTTAATCTCTAAGTCGGGCAGTGTCTTTCCACCAGGCAGGTTTTAGTTTATGCTTGCTCTCTGACTTGCAGTAAGCCATGACTTCCTCAGTGTGTGGGGAAAACGGTACCTATTCCTAAGGTTCTGACTTGCAAAAGCTTAGAGAGAATATCCAGTATCAAAGCTACTTTGCCCTAGATCTGTGCTGTCCATTTAGCAGCCATCAGCTTTAGTATAACTCAAGTTAATTATACTGAAAAGTGAGTTCCTCAGTTGCACTGGCCACATTTCAGATGCTCAGTAGGAGCTAGCATTGCCATGTTGGAATCTGTCCATGACCTCTGGACTGTCTGTCTTAGACCCTGAGCTAATGGGACTAAGGATTGGGGCCCGTTTGCTAGAACAGTAGAGTACTGCTTGGCTCTTCTGTTTTCTCATGTTTAGGATCAGAGCAAAAAATTTTGGTTAAATTCTTTATGGCCTTGAAACCCAAAATTTGGGTGGGATAAAATAGTAGTTCAAATTCTCCATATTATAATACAGTCAATTTATGTACTGTGGTTGAAAACGGAGCAGTTTAGAGAATATGGAACAATGTTATTCTGACTGATGAATACTACCTGATTTGAAAACATTGTTTCCTTTAGAATAAAATAGCACTGTCTTAATGTGTTCTTGTATTTATAAACATTTATCTAATTCCAAAGGTCAAACCGGATACATGCATCAGCCATCATTTTTTACTTCTGAGCCACCAAGCATTTACCAGTGGGTGAGTGCTTGTCTGAGGGGTGAAGGAATGCCCCCCTACCCTTACCTCCCTGGCGTTTGTGAAAGAAGCCGGCTTGTTGTCTTGGTATGTACTTGTAGTGTTGCCTAGCTTATTTCTTTCTTCCTTTTTCTTTTTGAATATAATTTTGAAAATTATACAGTAAACTTAACTTTTTAAAAGTTCTGTGTACAGTTCTGTGATTTTCAACATATGTATAGATTTGTATAATCACCACCATAGTTAGGGTACAGGACACTTCTGTCACACCTCCACCCACAAACTTTCCTTATGCTTTTGAAATTCATCCAGGTGTTGCCTTTGTCAGCTATTGGTCAGTCATGTTGGAAACTTTATGACTGCTGAGTGCTAGCATATTGCATGGGTGTATCTCCCTGGTTTATCCACTTATCCACTGAAGATACTCAAATTGGCTCCAGGGTTTATTAGAAGTTATGAATGCAGCAGCTATAAGCATTCAAGTCCATTTTGTGTGAACATGTTTTCATTTCTCTAGGAAGATACCCAGAGGTGGGATTGATGGTCATATAGTAAGTATACATTTAGTTTTTAAGAAACAGAACTATTTTTCAGAGTGGGTGTACCATTTTATATTGCCCATCAACATGAGAGCATTTTAGTTCCCCTTCATTGTCATCATGGTTGGTATTGGCACAATTTTTAGTTTTGCCATTGTAATAGATGTGTGGTGGTATCTCATTGTGACTATCATTTGTATTTCCTTAATGGCTAGTGATATTTTGAGAGTTCTAGATAGGAGGTTTTGTCAGATATGGAATTGCAGATACTTGCTCCTGGTTTGTAACTTGTCATGTCTCATCATTCTCTTGATAATTCCATTACAGAGCAAAAACGTTTAATTTTGATGAAGCAAATTTATCCAATTTCTTCTTTTATGGATTGTGCTTTTTGGTGTCGTGTCTAAGAGTTCACTGTTTGATTTCAGGTCACAAGTATTTTCTCCTGTGTTTCCTTGTATAAGTTTTACATTTTTAAAATGTTACATTTTTAAAAGAACTTGAGGTTCTATTCTATTTGGATGTCCACATCTTCTAACACCATTTGTGTTTTGTTTTTTTTAAAGATTTATTTTTATTGTTTTTGACAGAGAGAGAGATACAGAGACAGAGAGAAGGGGGAGGGCCCAGAACAGTCTCCATAGTTGCACATCATTGGTTTTTCCACAAAGTTTCATTCCACAGGTTGGAGTGGAGCTGCACAGGGCAGGAACTGGGACGGGGTCTTCACCCTGGTGAGAACTGAACTGGGGGCACTCCTCAGTTCAGCATATGGGTCCACACGGGCCGGGGCCGGGATTCGATCCTCGGTCCCTGGGGCTGCAAAGTGAGCACTTAACCCACTGAGCCATTCCGGCTTCCCCTAACACCATTTGCTGAAAAGACTGTTCTTTCTCTTTTGCTTTAGCACTTTTGTCAAATATCAGTTGACTACATCTATGTGGGTCTATTTCTGGACTTTCATTCTGGTCCACTGATCTGTGTTGATGTTCACACAGTCTTGATTACTTATAGTAGTAAGTCTTAAAATTGGTTAGTGTGACTCCTTCCATTAACTCTTTTTCAAAATTAATTTAAATATTTTAGTTCATTTTCATTTAAATTTTATAATTACGTAGCTACCAAAAATCCTATTTGCATTTTGTCTTCCAGAGAAATGCATCTTACTTTAAAAAATTTGTTCATTTTTGAATAGTTAATGCATGTCTGAGGTCAAACCTTCAAATAGGATCAGAGGGTGATGGTAAGGTGATTTTTGCATTTGTTCTTTGATCCCTGCACTGGAGTAACCTGTTCCCAGTTTCTTTGTGGACCATTCCAAAGAGGGGCCTTCCCAGGCTTACAGGAGAACCATGTGCTTTTGTCCCTTCTCCCCCATGTCAGTGAGCCCCACTGACATGTCCTTTATTCTGCCTTCTGCCTTGCCTCATGTTGAGAGAGGCATCAGAGCTCCATGGCTCTGACAGATACACAAAATGGTGATGCTTCTTTTAGAAAAATGATAAGATAACCTACACAGTAGTTATTATTAATATTTTAACTGTTCTTCAGTGCACAATTCAGGCATTAGATACCTTCATGAGTATTAAGAGCAGCTCGATCCTAGAACTCGTACATTCTGTGCTGCTTGTGTGGAAGCATTTATGTGAGACCACCATACGTCTTGGTTCTGCCCAGCTCTGCTGAATGGTGTAGTCTTGGCATGTATCTAGCCAAAAAGGGGAACCAGAGCATTATGGGTATGCTAGCCTTCAATCTTCAACCTAAATTGTATCAGCCAATTTATAGTCATTCCTACTACAACTATCCTTTGTCAGATGGGATGTCAGCTAGATTCAGGAATATGTCGTTTGTCATGCTTGTATGAGTTTGGAATATAGAATTTTAAGTTCATCTATCATTGTACTAAAATTTTAATAAAATCATGCTACTTAAAAAAGCTGGGGAAGCCGGGATGGCTCAGAGGGTTAAGCACTTGCTTTGTAACCCCGGGGACCGCGGATTGAGTCCCGGCCCGTGAGGACCCATATGCTGAACTGGGGAGTGCCCCCAGTTCGGTTCGCACTAGGGTGAGACCCTGGCCCAGTTCCTGTCCTGTGCAGCCCGTGCCCACCTGTGGAATGCAACTATGTGGAGGGACCTATGATGTGCAGCGGTGGAGACTGCTCTGGGCCCTCCCCCTTCTGTCTCTGTATCTCTCTCTCTCTCTCTCTCTCTGTCAAAAACAATAAAAATAAATCTTAAAAAAAAAGCTGCTGCAGGTACAGATCTTGGTGGTGGCAATAAATATTCAAACGAGAACCTTGAAGGCCAAAGTGGAGAAGAGTTAGGGTTAGAGGGTCAGGAGTCAGAGGGTTAGGGTTTAACCCAAAACAACAGTTTGGTGCATCTGTGTAATGGAATACTTTCAGCAGTAGGAAGAAACAGATTTCTGATAGATGCAGTGATGTGACTGAATCTCAGGCACACCTCTGAAGTAGAACACACAAGGCTGCACACTGTGGCTTCATTTACGTGACAACTAGAGGCATACCTCAGGGCAGGGCTGCAGATGGGTTGCTTCTGTTCCTGGTATAGGAGGGTCATGTGGACCACAGGGCACCAGGTAACTTTCTGGGGTGAGGAAAGTGTTCTGTGTCATGACTGTGGTAGTGGTTATACGAGTGTGTAAAGTTTAAACTCAGAGCTGCACACCTAAACTGGATGAACTTTTCTATATGTCTTGGCACCTCAGTCATTTAAAAATAATGTGTTAACTTTTTCCTTGTGCAGAGTATTGCACTCTACATTCTTGGTGATGAAAGCTCTGTTTCTGATGAATCTTCCCAGTATTTATCCAGAATAATTCCAGGTAAGTCAGTGTAATGATAGGCTTCCAAAAATAAGATTTTATAAATGTTGATACCAGAATTGAGATTTAAAAATTAAAAATTTTCTAAGTGTTTGCCTTAGAGGCTGTGTTCTGCCTCATTTGTAGGCCACATCCTGCCTCGTTTTAGAGATTATGTCCTACCTCATTTCAGAGGTGACGTCCTGCCTCATTTAGAGGCTGCATGGGGCCTCATTGTAGAGGTAATGTCCTACAGTGTTCTAGTAGATAGTCCACAACTGATTTTCAGAGAGCAGGGTTACTTAAAATCTATATTTTTTGTGTACCGAAGAAGGACTGTTTTAGACTTAGGGAGATTATGCTTTCCAGCCTGCTAGAGTACTGCTTATTTTATTATTTTTTAAGAGTTGCTTATTAATGAATTTTTACTTCCAAATGTTTTCTATGTGTTATGTGTTTTCCTTACCAGGAAGACTATCAAAATAAAGTTTCATTTTATTACCTTTTAGCCCCCCAAAAACCACAGACAGAACGAGAAGAAAACAGGTGACTTTTATTCAGATTGAGCTTTATTAAAAATATAAAATGCTATTGTGTGTTAATCTTCTGTTTAATAACTTTTTGTTTTGTTCTACAGGTTTAGTTTCAGGCATGCTACATCAGTTTCTAGTCTAGCTGAAAGATTAGTTGTCTGGATGACTAATGTAGGTAAGATCATCTTTGTTACTTTTTATGTGTCCTTGAAATACCAGTGAGAACCCTCACTTTCCCTGGGCGACCCCTCCTCCCTCAGCCCTCAAAGTGAGCTGGAGGGCATGAGGAGAGTGGGCTCTCTCTCAATGAGAAGGTCCTATAGGATTGATGGTCCATTAAGCTATGCTTTCTTTTCCTGAATATCTCACAACTTTCATATAATAACATCTTTGATACCAACTTTTTTATCTCTCAGCCTCACAATGGTGAGCCATGCACATCACACCTGAAGCTATTGTAATACTCAGGTATCAGAAGGGGGGTATTTCTGGCAAAATCTAAAAGTAATTATATAAACATTGCAGATATGCTTTGGAAGAATATAGGCCAGGGATTTTAGGAACCGAGATGAAGAGTCCCAGGGGTGAAGTGGTATGGGGTGGGGATCCTCCATTCTCTAACCCTACCCTTGTACTCCTAGGTTTCAAACTGAGTAAAATACTAACTAAATGTTTTACAAAAACAAAGAACTAAAAAAAATTACTAATATGAAGATATAAAAAATGAGGATATTCCTATGTTAGAAAGTAATGCTCTGATTAAAATTATAGGATGTTTCTGAATTCTTACAAGTATATTTAAGTGAGTTAGTTTTTCTCTTGTTTTTTTTTTGAATGCCCTCTTTGAAAATTACAGTAATTGTCATATAGTATTATAGATAGTATTAGTATTACAGTATTATCCAAGTTGAAAAATATTGGATGAGTTCTATCCAATTGAGTATTATATAATACTTAATAAAAGTGTTATTCTCATATAAGGAAACATTTTTACCTTAATTTTCTATATTAATAACTAAGGTATAATTTATAAAATTTAGAATATCAGTACAAGAAAAATCTTAACCTGAAGACTAGAAAAATTAAAAAAATGAAATGTGGCATTCATACAAAAGAATGTATGAAATGTTTATGTTTTGAGGATAACAGTAAAGCGAATATTGATATACTTGGTCACCCACTATTAGCAATGGAGCATTGCCAGTGTGGTAGCAGGTCCTGTGTGTTTACTCCTGCATGGTGTCCTCCCACATATCCCACCCTTACAGGTAGGTAACCACAACCCTACCTTAATTCTATATTTCTTTCCTCATTATTTTTTGTGGTTTTGTCATGTTTATATACATGCAATGCAAGCGTTCAACCCCCTGAGCCATCCTGGCTTCCCCTCAAAGACTTTTGAGCAGTGGAAAAAGCACCTCAATGGGTATATTGCATCAAATGGATAGTGCTTCGAAGGTGACTGATGTTTAAACATGTAAGAATAAATACACAATTTTTATAAACCTGCATTTATTTGGGTCCCCCTTGTATCTGTTCCATTGATGACAGCAATTGGGTTGTTTCTTCCTTCCCTTTTCTTACCATAATGAAATAGCTTGCTGATGAATATTTTCATACCTGTGTCCTGGTGCACATCTGCCCAAATTTCTTTCTGTGTGGCTATTGTTAGACCATAAGGTGGACCTGTCTGTATACACCAAATGTTTTCCATTGTGGTTGTACCGGTACACCTGCCACCAGCCATGGGTCACAGTCACTGTTGCTATGCATAGTTGCTAACCCTTAGTATTAACTTGAATATTGTTGTCAAGTGAATGTGAACTTCTGTTTCCTAGTGGTTTTAATTTTCATTTCCCTGACACTCTTTGGATAGGCCATCTTTTCATATATTTGTTGACCATTTGTGTTTCTTATAGAAATATTTTTAAGATCTTTGTGTATTTCGTATTGGATTGTTTATCTTTTCCTTAAGGTTTTTAAGAATTTTGTTAAGAGACTTTTTCTACTACGTAGTTCCTGATGTCAAGACACTAGCATGGTATAGTAAGATAAATAAAATGAAAATTATTTTTGTCAGGATAGATGTTTACTAACTTTGATCAGAGAGTAATAAGGACAGTGGCAAACCTAAATGAAAAATTTGTTCCTTCTCTTCACCATCAGGTTTCACATTAAGAGACTTGGAAACTCTTCCTTTTGGAATTGCTCTTCCCATCAGAGATGCAATTTATCATTGTCGCGAGCAGCCTGCTTCAGATTGGCCAGAGGCTGTCTGTCTCTTGATTGGACGTCAGGACCTTTCCAAGCAGGCCTGTGAAGGAAACTTACCCAAAGGGAAATCTGTGAGTGTCAACACAGAATGTTCAAGGTTCAGTTTTAGCCTCAGTAAAATCAAAGTAGAAGTGTTATTCATTTTCCTTTAAGTCTTTTTGCAAATGTATACATCAGATTGTCTTTTTATGTCTGCCAGATACTGGGTTTATAATTGGACAGATTTTATTAATTGTAAATTGAACATAGGAACAGGAGATTTTGTGAATGCACTTTTCTTTGCCCTAAGTCAGGATGAGTGTGGATCAGCAGGGCAGCTACCACGACTGACCCACTTTATTGCACCGTGAGCTAACTGTTGTACGGTCATCACATGAAAAGGGAGCATGTAGGTCCTGAATTTAGGTAGTTAATTTACAACTATTTTCTCTTTTATATGTTTCTGATGGGGTAAATGTCTTGAATTTAACCTTTTAATTACTTATAAATACATCTGTTTAATCACATGAAATTGAAGCCCCAGCAAAAGGAGTTTTTAGGGGGGAAAGGGGGACACTAAAGTTGTTTAGAATATGTCTTAATGTTACCCCTTCTGAATACTCTCATCAATCTTTAAGCAGTAATGGGTTCTAAGAACCTACAAATAGGAAGTAAAGTACATCATTACTCTCTTAATTATTTCTCTTTTAAAATCAGCCTGTTTTAAAACTTCCTCTAGAACTTTAGTTAACTTTAAAAACTAAATGGTAGCACTGCATTACGGGACAAGGAAAACTCAGGGATGCTAATTCCACTCCTGGTGATAGTGCAAGCTGGCCCATCTCTCATTATTTGAGCCAGCAGATGGTAATCAGTGCATGTAACTGTTTATTAATATATATATTTTTATTTTTGGCAGAGAGAGAGAGAGAGAGAGAGAAATACAGAGACAGAGAGAGAACTGAACTGGAGGAGCTCCCAGTTCAGCATATGGTTCCGCACGGACCGGGGCTGCGATTCGATCCCTGGTCCCTGGCGCTGCAAAGTGAGCGCTCAACTCACTGAGCCATCCCGGCTTCCCCGATGTAACTGTTTATAATGCACATTATGGCTCAGGCTCCCGGTGCTTCTTCAGAAGCTGTATCTAAGTGTATTCCTAACATTAGTGCTGCCTTGTGCACCTTTGGCAGAAGCAGTCTCTGTGGGGACCCAGTCTCCAGCAGGGTTGAACCACAGAGCTTTTTTGTTCACTCTACACTTACATGACAGTTTTTAGTTGAACTAATGTTTATCTTGTTTTAAACAAACCCATTTTTTTTTTGCTAATAATGACTATCCTTTCCTTCACCAAGAGAAGTTTTAGCATCTATACCTCTTCTACTTTCTAAGAGTGAGAGTAGTATGACATTATCAGCGCTACAACAAAATGATATTGATAATCTGTCATCTGTATTTAATTGTCATTTTAAGTGATTATGTCTAAAGAGCTTTTTTTTTTAAGATTTATTTTGTTTTTGACAGAGACAGAGAGAGACAGAGAGAAGGGGGAGGGTCCAGAGCAGTCTCCATAGTTGTACGTCATTAGTTTTTGACATGGTTTCATTCCACACAGGTGGGCAGGGACCGTGCCCTGAGAACTGGGCTGAGGGCCTCCTGCATGGGAGGCACACCCCCTCAAGCCAGGGGCTGAACCATGGGGTGAGAACCAAACTGGGGGCCTCCTGCATGGGAAGCACACCCCAATTCAGCATATGGGTCCGCACAGGCCAGGACTGGGATTCTGTCCTCAATCCTTGGGGCTACAAAGCGAACGCTCAACCCGCTGAGCCATCCTGGCTTCCCCAAGTGATTATGTCTAAATTAGTTTGTTCAATTATTTAAGGCTCTGTTTTATAACTCACCTAATTCAATTTATCAGCTATTTGGGTCTATATGTTATAGCTAACTCACCTATTAGAGTATACCGTAATTTCTTTTAAAATTAGATATTCTGTATGAACTATAATGAATTTTTATGAACTAAGACTGATTATCTAGTCATGTCTTCCATTATTTTTTCATGCTAGTGTTTCCACATTAAATGTTGCAAAACTCCAGCATGTCTACTAGGAGTTCATCTTTTGTTAAAGTTGTGTGAACATTATAAGAGTGAGATTTTATGCTGTTTATATCTGTGTTGTAACCTGAATCCTTTGGGCTGGGAAGGCTCATGTTAAAGTACACCCTGAGCTCATGGGGACAGAATGAGAATCAAGAACTGGACCCTCTTCCTTTGTTTTGTTGCAGTCACTCCCTTCCTTTTAAAGAAATTTTTATTTGGAAACTACTCATAAAAAAGTGAAAACCAGGCATGGTCTATTGTATTTAAAGTGTTAATGGAGGAAAGTATTGTCCAGCTTACTGGGCAATATACAGCCTGGTATACAGCCCTCAGGCTGTTCCCATTTGCTTATATTAGTCAAAGCTAATGTTTAAATTACTGTGGGTCATTTAATAATAATGAGGGGGTCATGTTCCACTTATAGTAATTTGTTTCCTTTTTAAGATGTTTAAGATATAGTTATATTTTTATAATTTATTCAGAATTTATTTCAAGGGAATCAGCCTCCTGACTATTGTTGTAAATTTAAAACTTTCTCTTGGCTCAATAAGGAATTTTCCAAATCGGTATTGTATTATACTTGACAAGAGATTTAGGTTAGAGGCCCACTTTGGGAATCCAGGCCAGCCTGCTTCGGAGTTCATAGTCTCTGTGTCGATAGTTGTGACCCATCATCCTGGATGTTCTCTCCTTCTGTCAGTGTATGTTGCCTGGTTTGTGAACTCTCACCACAATCAAGTCTGTTACTCAGGTGCTCTCATCAGATGTTCCTTCAGGAACAGAGACTGAGGAGGAGGATGACGGCATGAATGACATGAATCAGGAGGTCATGTCACTCATATGGAGTGAGGATCTGAGGGTACAGGATGTGCGAAGGCTTCTGCAAAGCGCTCACCCCGTCCGTGTCAACGTGGTGCAGTACCCCGAGCTCAGTGACCATGAGTTTATCGAGGAGAAGGAGAACAGGTAGGGGAGCAGCACTGCTGCGCACAGGTCTTTAGTGCTGCAGCCCAAACACATAACAGGCATTCCTCACTTAGACTGAGTTTCGTTCCTTGTCGTTAAGTGAGTTGATTGATAAGCAAGGAGCTTAAAGGTAGATGTCTTGTGATGTGCTGTGGTGCCATAGGGCATATATTTTTCAATAGATACCATGTGACACCACACTTACAACCAAAATATATAGTCTTGTGTGGTTGTGAACTCTTTGATAGTGAATGCTAACAGAGTGTGGGAACAAGACACAGACTGAGAAGAGGGATTCCCGAGACTCACACAGACTGAGAAAGGGGATTCCTTGCACTATAGAACTGGTTGTAGATCCAAGCAGTGGTTAAACAGGTAGGCCATTAAGTGAGGAGTGGCTGCATTCTGAAGTTAAAATTACCATGCATTACAAGTTTTCATCCAACCTCAATAAACCGTACATGTTCTCAGAGGGTTTGGGCTTTTTAAGTGTTGTTTTTCAGACCTCCCTCCACTTGAAATACTGGTTTGTTCTCTGCAAAAGGCAAATCTAAAACCACTGTGCTCCTAGTTCCCTTAAGAATTTACAAACAAAGCAAAACACTGAAGTCCTTCTGAATCTTGATCAGGACAGTATTTTGAGGGCTGTTTTGTTTTCTTTCATTTTGAAAGTAGTGTAAACATATACCAGCATTTTTTTTCTGGCTCCCATCGGAAACTGATAGTGATATGTAATATTCTATAAGCTTTCTCTCTTGCCACTCTTTAACACTTCTTATATCCCCTGTTGTTTCTCTAACACTTACTGATTCCATGATAAATTGTAAGACTAAGTAGTAACTAGAATCACAAGGCTGTGACATTCCAGAGTTGTTGCCTTGGAACAATTTAACTTAACCTTTAAAAATTTTCTCCTGTCCCTTTATCTGCCTGTCTGTCACCTGTCATCTCTGCCACTATTTTCTCCATTCTCCTTCTTCCTGTGGTCCTGCTTCAAGGGAAGGACCATCCACACTCAGCCTCAGGCCACTGAAGATCTGAGTCAGTCATAATCTTCCTATCTAGTTCCTCCCCGTATGGATCCAGGTATTATCCACTTATAAACGAGGACATGGAGTGACAGAGAAGTTGAGTGAGACCATGACAGTTAGCTCGGTCTCTGGAGCCATGCTTGGCCTTACCTGCTGGGTGACTTTGGATAAATTGCTCTCTCCATTGCCTCCTCTATAAGGAATAGACATACCTCACAGGGTTGCTCTGTATATCAAGTATGGGTTTCTCCACAGCACTGGGGCCACTGCCTAGTACACAGTAAAGCTCAGCGCCATCGGTCCTTGTTGTGAACACAGTGCCTTGGTTCTGTGATACTGATTATTGTTGTTTTTTTAACTTTTTAATATCTCTGAACAGAATATACCTTTCAGTTAGTGGGTGTTGTGTAATTGTCAGATTTTTCTTTCTTCATGGAACAGATATCAGTGACATTTTAAATGGAAGGATGCAGTATTATTATACAGTATGTTTTCATTATGGTAATGTGTATTATGTGTAAGGTTTCCACTAAAAAGTTCTGTGAGTTGCCTTCTGGCCTTGAATGTCCCTGATTGTAAATTAATGTGGGACAGTGTTCCCAGAGAATCTCAGGACAGCAAATATTTTTCCTCACCGATGAACTCAAAGAGCAGCTATGTGTGTGTACATTAGCAGGAGAGCATGCTGTGAGTAGTTTTGTCTACAGAGAAGATGTAGACTCTGAAGGGTATTTCTATGTCTTCAGATGACACTGTGTTAAGTGTTTCCTGGTTCTGATGGCCTCTACTTTCACAATTTCTGTTTGATTTTGTTTTATTTGAACGGGCTCTGTGGAATTGATTTATTTTAAAATACAAACAAATAGCCCATGGAAGCCATTTTAACCGTGAACTTCCCTGACACATAGTTCTGCCAGTCCAGTAAATCCCAGCTGTCATGTAAGTGCAACTGATTTTTGTGTTTGCCCTGGAGACGCCGTGAAGTCCACTGACCTTCAGTATAAGGGACTGCCTTTTGTTCCTCATACACAGGCTACAGAGGGGGCACTTCTGAGGCTCTCTTGGCAAAAAAAGATGGTGGAGGGCCCCAGATATACTGTGGGCAGCTAGACTACAAACAACACAGTGAAGAAACCCAAAGAGTACAGTATTTTCCTTTGAGAGTGTTAGGAGCAGTTAGATTAGAAGTTCAAGTTTCTTTATTTGAACCCCTGGGGAGAGTTGGCTTGGTTTATAGACCAGCTGGTTTTCACTTAAAGCAGATATGAAAGAAAATAAGTGAAATGCATCTTCCCTTAGAGTTCCTAGTGGGAACAAGAGTACTAACATGGGAATGGCAGCGTCTGAGTTCCTAGTGGGAATAAGTACTAACATGAGAATGGCTGTGTTTGGTTTACAGGATGTGACTTCATCTTCCACGACATGCCTTCTTTTGAAATACTTGCCTAACAGATTGTGTTCCAGTTATTTTTCTTAAAATTTTTTCACATGTTGCTTTTAATTTTAATTGTAGATTGCTCCAGTTGTGCCAACGAACTATGGCCCTTCCAGTAGGGCGAGGGATGTTTACCTTGTTTTCATACCATCCCGTTCCAACAGAACCATTGCCTATTCCCAAGCTGAATTTGACTGGTATGTTACTAACTTCTGGGCTCAGTGAGAAAGGAAAATAATTGAGTGTATGTGTAGTGGAGTTATTTTGAATTATTTAAGTAAAACCAAAGAAATACTCTCTTTATATCAAGTGATTTTACATATTGTTTATAGTTACTGTAGTGGTTATCATAGGGCAAATAGCAAATTAAACTAAACATTGAGGGCAATAGAATGTAGCCCATTACTAATTCCTGCTTTTAATGAAACAATTTGAAGACATGAAAAGGCACTTGGGAAAGTTTAGAAAAATATTGGTAATGGTGAGGTTATTGAACTTTAAATAATCTTAACATATAAAATGTCTTACTTCTTACCATGAATATATGATCTTTGTACAAAAATGAGAAAATATATTCATGGTAGTCCCACTTGCTAGAGTTTACTAGTGTTAACCTTTTGGTGCATACATTTCTGAATTTTCTCCATTTTATAATTTTGTATTTGCTTAATTATCAGAAAATTGAAATCTTTTATGAATTATTTTAAAATTCACTGTATAGTGAACATTCTTGCATATCTATCCTATCTATGTGTACAATTATATTATGTATATGTACTATTTAGTAGTATATACACATGTTTGTTATCAACAACTTCATTTTTATTTGCTTAAGTATTACAATGGAATATAGCTTATGTAAACAACCTGGTATTATTGGACATTACCTGTTCTTGCTGTTTTAAACATACTATTGGGGTGTGTTCATCTTATTTAGAATAATAGCGTAGAAGTACAACTCCCAGGACAGGAAGGTTTTAAGGCTCTGATGTGGCAGATGGTCAGATTGTTTCTGATTGGTTGCATGAGTTTTTACTTCTGCCAGATATGTGAATGCACCTGTCCCAGTATTTTGGATTATAGTGGGTTGTATAGCACGCTTTCACCTGATGCTGGTTTGAACGTGTTCTACAGGTGACAATGATGTATAATGAAATTATCATTGAAAATTCCTTATATGTGTTTTTATGAGCCCTATACAAAATTTATATATAACACATACAGTAGTGTATATTATATTAATATATATATATAATTCCACAATATTTCAAGTTGCATAATTTTATAAGTCCAGAGTCCCACTCAGATTTGTAAAGAACTATGTTTTCAGCAGTGTGTGGAACACGTATGTGGCCAGCTGAATGAAGAACCCACTCTCTTCTTCAGTGTCATCCCTAGTCTGGACTCCTTATCTCCATGAGAGTCACAGCAAGCAAAGTGACCTTCACTCTCTTGATTGTTCTTTCTTATAGATAAAGCAACTATGGCAAAATCTGAACAATTGTTGAATCTTAATGGAGGGCCTGGTATATATAGGTGTTCATTTCATTAGTCTTTCAGTTTGAAGGTTTTCATGGAAAAAGTTTGGGTTAGAAAAGAACCTCATGCAAAACTGGCAATTGTTAAAATTATTAAATCTGATCCTTGGCTGGGTATTAAAAAATAAATATATGAATCGTTGGCTTCTTTTTTTCTGAATACACTTAGTTAAATTTACATGATTTAAAATATGTTTATGATACTAATCCCATGTTTATTCTTTTATCCATTCTGGTACACCCCCCTCCCCCCCAATTACCTTGATTTAATAATAATTTAGGAAAAAATACTTTCTTATTATAGTTTCTTAACTCACACTGATATGGCCTGTTGAATTTTTATGTGTTGTCATTATTGAAGTAACTTTACCTTTCATTTTCCTTTGTGTACAAATATGTATTATGTATTTGAGGGATTGTTTCAGAAAGTTTACTTATTTTTAAATTATTTCTCTGCCTTTTTTGAGAAAGTAAAAGTGTAACTCATTAACTTTTCACCTAGAGCAGTGGTTCCGAACCTTTTCCAATTTATATCCCTTTTAAACCCATTTCTATAAATTGTACCTATTCTTTTTAAAACAGCTGTTTTTAAATACTGACACTTTGTTCAGTGCCTATCTTTATGTAAAATAGTAGGAATGAGGTAAAAACAATTCACTTTTAGTCAGTAACTAAATTGATCAAACAGTCTGGCTATGGATATATTTATATGTTTGGGGAAGTTCTAGGAATGTGGCAGATGGATTGTTCTGAAACTTCATAAAGATTGGTAGAAGAGCAGTTTGGGGGAAGGGTTTACAGTCATGCCCTCACCAGTCATCATTTGATGTGATCTAGTTTGAAGTGTCTCCATTAATGATGATTCAAATTTAACATTTATTGTTCCATAATGTTTTGCATTTATTAGTTTACTTGTTTTTTGCCATTACTGGTTATTTTTTGCATACCCTTGAACAGCCCAGCATGTACTCCCTGGGTTATGTGTACTACCACCAATGACCTAATGTGATAGGAGCTATAGTACACTGGCATTTGAGTTAGCTCTTAGGTACAAAAAGCAAATGGTAAAGACATATATTTTACTTTGTGCTTGTGTCTCTGTGTGTGTGTGTCTACATCTCCATCCTGCAAGTAAGACATTACGCATCTATCTAAAATTGATTTTACATGACTTTCATAAATTCTTTAAACTGTATTTTCAAGCCTCTAGTGAACTGTGTAACTTTATACATTATTTAGAGAATTTATTTTAAATATTTATCCATGCATGGTTGAACTAATATAGAATATTAAAAATATAAAAAGAATTCAATATTTGCCTATATATCAAAACCAAAAGACTCAAGAAAAGGAATTCAAAGAACATAACATGACCATTTAATTTACATTGCTCTTAAATAAATTGATCAGGGGCAGGAAGAGAGGTTGAAAAATAAAATAAATTGACCATAAAATTAAATTTAATGACTACTCTTATGTTCCATTAGGTAATCAGGTCTGTAAAACGATATTTTTTATAGAGCTGCCTCTGAATGAATTTGAAGTTTTTAACAATAGCATATTAATTATATGTAGAAAGAGATAGACATACAGATAAGTGACAGAGCAAATTTGTCTCTTTTTAAAATCTTATTTCCCCTTAATGTCCCAAGAAAAACCTGAGATGACATGTTTAAAATTAACATTAGTGTCACCAATCACATATGGAATTTATTATTCATGTTTGAAAGGTGTTTAGTCTTTATTTTATTTAATAAGCTTTCTTCTGTTTGAAAGAAAGATTTCAAAGCAGTGGGTATCAAAATCAGGTCTGTACAAAGTTAAATTGACATCAGTTATCTTATGGCCCCATATATTTTAGCAAAAAGGACAATGAATTATTTTAAACAATTAAGGTTTTTCTACCTGCATCAAGTTTGACTCACATGTATAAAAGGTTACTCATAGTAACCTAATATCATTCCCAGTATTATGGGGTTAAAGTTTTTGAATATAGAAAAAGTAATCTCTGTTCTCAAGAATCTGAATTTAACAGTTTTGGTTTTGTGAATTTCTGATCGCTGAATTTTAAACTTGTTCCCCTGAATAGGGCGTGCCCCTCCCCGTAACACAACAGTAGACCTCAACAGTGGGAACATAGACGTGCCTCCCAACATGACGAGCTGGGCCAGCTTCCACAATGGCGTGGCTGCTGGCCTGAAGATAGCACCTGCCTCCCAGATTGACTCGGCTTGGATCGCATACAATAAGCCCAAGCATGCTGAGTTGGCCAATGAGTATGCGGGCTTCCTCATGGCCCTGGGCCTGAATGGACACCTCACCAAGCTGGCCACTCTCAACATTCATGACTACTTGACCAAGGTGAAGACTTAGCTCTCCCAGCTCCTGGCCTCATGCCTTACCTGGGCTTTGTGGTCACGCCTGATTTTTCCATTAGTTCTTCCTTATTAATTCTCATACCTCTAAACCCATTCCCCTCATAATAGGCAGACTGTTCTTTCTAAAGTATAATTGGAGTAGGTCACTTCCTGGTTGAAACTGTAGTGGCCTTCCATCACTCTGAATGTACTCATTCAGAGTAATGTACTCATTCAGAGTAGGGATGTGTGACCCTCCCCTCACGTTCCCAGCCTTACTGTATACCACTCTTCTCCTTGCTGCCCAATGGCCATCTTAGCTCCTTGGCAAACTAAACTTTTTCGTGGCGTAAATTCTTCCGTTTTTATGCCATAAAAATGTACCCACTTAAAGTCTACAATTCAGTGGCTTTTCGTATATTCACGGAACTGTGCGTCCATTACTGCCGATAATTTGAGAACAGTTTCATCACCTTATAAAGGAACCTTATACCCAGTAGCAGTCACTCTCCATTCATCTCCACCTCCTGCCTCTGGCAACTACTGATCTACTTCCTGTCCCTATGGATTTGCTGATTTTGGCCCTTTTGTATAAATGGAATCATACAATATGTGGCTTTTTATGACAGGCTTCTTTCCCTCAGCATAATGTTTTCAAGGTTTGGCCATGTTATACCTTGTATCAGCATTTCATTCTTTTTATTGCTGAATATGTACTTCATTGTTTAGAAACACTATATTTTGTATATTCATACATCAGTTGATGGATATTTGGGTTATTTCTACTTTTTGGCTATTATGAACAATGCTGTTATGAACTTCTACATGCTTTTGTGTGGATATATGTTTTATTTTTCTTGGATCTATTGCTAGGAGTGGAATTGCTGAGTCATATGCTATCTCTGTTTAAATTCTTGGTGAACCACCA
This sequence comes from Craseonycteris thonglongyai, assembly GCA_004027555.1. Lineage (NCBI taxonomy): Eukaryota > Metazoa > Chordata > Mammalia > Chiroptera > Craseonycteridae > Craseonycteris > Craseonycteris thonglongyai. The sequence goes on along the minus strand of PVKE010007063.1, from coordinate 24,335 downwards.
AACTGTTTTCCAGAGTGGCTGCACCATTTTATAGTTATACCAGCAGTACCTCAGCGTTTCTGTTTCTCCACATACTTGTCAACACTTGTTATCGTTTGTCTTTTTAATTATAGTTATCCTAGAAGGTGTGAAGTAATATCTCATGGTTTTAGTTTTATTTTCCTGATAGCTAATAATGTCGACCATATTTTCATGTGCTTATAGGCCATTTGCAAGTTTTTCTGTGGAGGAACGTCTATTCAAATCCTTTGCTTATTTTTCAATTGGGTTGTCTTATTGAGTTGTATTCTTTACATATTCTAGATACACGTCCATCAATGGATAAATGATTTGCAGATTTTTTCTCCCAATCTTTGAGTTATCTTTTCACTTTTTGGTGGCATCTCTGAAACAAAAGTTTTTAATTTTGATAAAGTTCAATTTATTTTATTTTGCTGTGCTTTTGGTGTCATACTGAAGTCATTGCCTAACCTAAGATCATGAAGATTTACACCTGTGTTTTCTTCTAAGATTTTTATAGTTTTAGCTCCTACATTTAGTTCTGTGATCCATTTATAGTTAACTTTTGTACGTAATATAAAAAAGGGTTCAGCTTCTTTGGCATGTGGCTCTCCAGTTATCATAGCACTGTTTTTTGAAAAGACTTTCTTCTCTTTGGATGTTGTTGGCACCCTTGTGGTCAATTGACCACCAATGTTAGGGTTTATTTTTGGATCACCTCGGAGCCATTTACATGTTCTTTGCTTACCTGATATCATTCTCTTACTTTGTAAAGATGAATGCTTCTGTTTCTGTCACTTTCCTGACTGATTTGTAATCATCCTTCAGGTCTTATTGTAAATTTTACTTTTTAGAGATTCCTAGTAATTCTCCAGCCCCTCCTAATCTAAATTAGGCTCTGTTTAACTTTTTCCCCCATTAGGGCACTAGCTTCATGAGAGCAAGGACCATGTCTGGTTAGCTTGCTATTATATTCTCAGTTCCTGTCACATAAATTACTACTGAAGGTACTGGAAGGCAGTATTTTATTTAAAATCTTGTATCTGTTTTGGAAGTGACTTATGTTTCCATTTCTTGTGTGTTGTAGGGTCATGAGATGACAAGCATTGGACTGCTCCTTGGTGTTTCTGCTGCGAAGTTGGGCACCATGGATATGTCAGTCACCCGGCTGCTCAGCATCCACGTTCCTGCCCTCTTACCCCCAACATCCACAGAGCTGGACGTTCCTCACAATGTTCAGGTGGCCGCGGTGGTCGGCATTGGCCTCGTGTACCAAGGGACAGCCCACAGGCACACTGCAGAGGTGCTATTGGCTGAGATCGGTATGGCATCAGGAGTGCTGTCTTCATAGGCATACATTTCCTGTTCCATGGAAACCAGAGCAAGAATGATAATGAAATTATTAAGATTAAGGAAAACATAATAGCTGTGAGGATAGAGTGATCTGGTACTGATACAAAAAATCTATTATTTCCAAGCTGGTTTTACTGTGCAGGTTATTAGTCTGCACTTTTACTTGCCTAGGTCAGTATTGAGCTCCAGCACCCCATTCATGTGGTGGCCTGTACCTCAATCACATTTGAGCAGTGTCCTGCTGTGTCTCTGCCAGGCAAGGGCTAGCAGTGGTCTGCACTTAAAACTCGGAGTTCTTAAAAACAGTGTTTAGTCTGTTGGACAATAGCACTTCCAGTAGAATTGAAGTGATGGACTCATGCTTTCCTCCCATACATGCTGGTGGGCATGTTGGTGGTGAAATGCATCTTCTTTGTTATTAATAGTCTGAGCTTTTTGGAAATTGTCTTACATGTTGTCCTCTTTTTCTGACCAATGTAGATTCTGTTGGCGTTAGTATGTTCAGTAGCTTATTTTATTTCACTATTAATTAGTCAATCAGTTAATTATTTTTACACTTCCAAAGTGGCTGGCCCCATTTTGCATACCCACAAAGTCATCTCTAATTCAGTGACCAATGAGGACAACAGGGATTATTATGTTCAGTAGTTTAGATGCGCACTTACTTGTCCTGTCCTAGTCAGGGTTGTTTCTGCAGATATCTCAGAATGTGTTGTTGAAGGTCTTTTTTTCTCTAGAGTGACTATAGAAGTCAGCTATTGCACAGTGCTGCTTCAGAACACACAGCTACACAGTTGGCCCGGGCATCTGCTTCTGGTTGCAGGTCTGGGCTGCTGCTCTGGCTGTGCTCCAGGTGCTGTATTCTAGGGCCCAGGTCGGAGGGTGTGCTGCTTTAGTGTGATGCTACAGAGAGCACAGCTTCGGCCTTTTAGTACATTGTGCCAGCTGAGATCCCAGGTCAAAACTGTTCAGGTTCACATGTTCAGGTCCCCTGTGAAGCTCTGTCAGGAGTGTGGATATGACTGTATTGGCACTGTAGGACTGTGAAGAATTGGGACCATCTATTTCATAGTCGTGATGAGATAGTTATTCTCAAAATGGAAATTTTCCTGTTACTGAAATGTGCATTAGTATTGTTGTTCTAAAATATCCAGAAGCTAATCCAGACTGTCTTCGAAAACTTGTTCACCTGCAAGGTAACTTCACATGCTTTGCCTCAGGTACAGAGTGGTATTTGGTGATATCATACATCTCACAGCCAAGCATACTCCCACGTTATATCTAGAGGATTTCATCTGGATTCGTAGCCTATGCTCTTGTATATAAATGTAATCAGAATGTAGGTACTGCTTCTATATTGCCCTTTTCAAGTCACTGTCATAAATGTTTAAAAAATTTACATTGTTTAATACCAAGTTGGTGTTCTGTAAATTGCCTAGTATTTTCTTGATTTTAGGACTCTAGGTTGTTTCCAATTTTTTGCCATTAGGTGTAAACATTACATTGATGACTTTTGTACAATATTTTTTTTAACATATATTTTTCCTGGAGATAAAAATCCCAGGAGTGTGATCTTTCTTTTTTCGAGGGAAAGGTCTTTATATATAATATGTTTTGCTGCCTTAAAGGGAAGAGTTATATTAATGGGGTGGTTTTTTTTTTAAGTATGAATTTTGTACCCAGCCAAACTTTTAGGATTAATACACCGAAGCTCTTCCATAGTAGGGCAGCTCAGTAGTATATAGATTCAAAACAAGTGTCTGGAAACATATTTAACATGCTTAAAAACTTAAAGGAAGTATCCTTCCTGTCCATTATCAGTATTTCAACACCACATCTAGTGAATCGATTTGAAATTAATAAAGCAAAACCAAAATGCAAAAGATTAAAAATTAAAACATTTTTGAGCATCTGTCCCTTTAAAAATATTTTTTCTCTGTGTTGGTAATTTTTTAAAACTAAAACTTAAGGTTTCACAGTGTTTTAGAGTCATTGCTTTCAAATTGGCAAATTAAAAGAACCATTTTGGGGCTTCATTTTGTGGTAAACTGACAGTTGTGGACACCATTTGCAACTGTCTTTGTGAGTGGGATTATATGGAACTCATACTTTTTATGTAACTCACTAATTCCCTGTAAAACTTTTATGAGTTAGGAGCTTAAGAGGCCCACTTGAACTGTGTTGTTTCCTGTTTTCACAGGGCGGCCTCCGGGTCCTGAAATGGAATACTGCACTGACAGGGAGTCCTACTCTTTAGCTGCTGGCTTGGCCCTGGGCATGGTCTGCTTGGGGGTAAGTGCAGTCTGCCTTCTGATGCTTCAATTACTACATCTGCATTTTGAGATGAGTAATTTTGACCCTTTACTCTGAGTACCACTCTGCCTTACTGTGACTTGACTTAACCTGATCCTCAGCTCTTCTTTCTCAAAGTGCTAGATTTGGAAATTGAGAGAAAGTATAGTGAAAAATGGGGATTTAAGGTTTTTCTCCTCTGGCTTAGATGTAAGTGTTCATGAATGAACTGAAGATTCTTGGAAAGAGTTAAGATGAAGCCCACTGAGATAGAAAACAGAAAATAGTGAAAATGTGTGTATGATGGGACCTTTAAGAGTCTAGTAGTTGCTAGAGAGAAACCATAGCCTGCCTTTGGCACTGTGGTATTCACTAGGCCTCACACAGAATGTTGCCGCAGTAGCATCTGCTTTGTGACAGAATGCATTTATCATGTTGACCCATCTTTAGTCCGATCCACGAGATGTGGTGTCGAATAATCAAAAACATTTCATTCAGCAAGTAGGTCAGCTGTAATGTGCGTTCCTTGGAGAACCACCAATGCATTGTTACACTGAAACTAGATTATACAAAGCAAGTTGACTGGTAAGTGTTTGACTCTTCACATTTATAGATGCATTAAAGAGGCAGATGGTACAATGGAAAAGTTTTATAATGGGAATTAGGACCTGAATCCTGGTCCTGATCAGTGAGTCCTGACATTTAACTACAGTATTGTCTAGTGGTTAAGCAACCCCATACATTGTGGAGCCAAGCTGCCTTGTGTCATATCTAGTCCTGCCACTTACTTGCTGTGTCACCTTGGGCTTTAGCTTTTTGTGCCTTACTTTCCTCACCTATTACAAAACAGTAGCTATTTGATATAATAGAATTGTCATATTAAGTAAATCAATCTATGTTAAACACAGAATAGTGCCTGGAACAGAATAAGTATTCAATAAGTTATTTTTATTGTTATAGTTATTATTGCTGGAATGGTTTATAGGCACAGTAATGAAATTACTCCAATGGTCATAGTTTAGGTTTCATTAACATACCTAATACTTTCTTTGATTATTAGTGCAATTAACTATTTTGAAGACTTTGAAGTTAGTTCATTCTTTTATTTGTATGTGTTGTGGACCTTATTTTATAAAATCTCCTGTGCATGTCTGTTGTCTCATGTTCCAGCATGGAAGTAATTTGATAGGTATGTCTGACCTCAATGTGCCCGAGCAGCTTTATCAATATATGGTTGGAGGTCACCGGCGCTTTCCAGCAGGAATGCACAGGGAGAAGCATAAGTCTCCAAGTTATCAAATCAAAGTAAGTCCAAATGAAAGCAGTGATCTGAAAGTAGTAGTTTTCATACTGATCTTTGTAAATATATTTATTTTTATTATTTTTGACACAGAGAAATATAGACACAGAAAGAAGGGGGAGGGCCCAGAACAGTCTCCATAGTTGCACATCACTGGTTTTTCCACATAGTTTTATTCCGCAGGTGGGCGCAGGACTGCACAGGGCAGGATCTGGGCCGGGGTCTCACCCCGGTGAGAACCGAACTGGGGCCACTCCCCAGTTCAGCATATGGGTCTGCATGGGCTGGGGCCGGGATGAGATCCTTGGTCCCCAGGGCTGCAAAGTGAGAGCTTAACCCACTGAGCCATCCTGGCTTCCCCAATATGTTCATTTTAAGCATAGGCACTTTATAATAATGCACAATCCTTTTACATGAATAAACTTTTCTTTTGAAAGGAAGGAGATACCATAAACGTGGATGTAACGTGTCCAGGTGCCACTCTTGCACTGGCTATGATCTACTTAAAAACCAACAACAGGTATTGTGTCCCCGCCCCTACTGCTTGTCCTGACAGTTTGACTTCCTTAACTCCCTTTCTGACCTCAGTAGTAACACTGAATATCTTAATGTATTTATTTGCCCTCTTCTAGATTAACCTGATTTTAATTCTCTCAAATACTTAAGATTATACAGATTTTTATCTAGAAATAATGTTTTGCTATTGTAATGATATTTGACAAAATTGCCAATTTTTTGTCATTTCTGTTTTATAGCTGATGTCACTGACATCCCAAAATGTCCAAATTACTTTTCATTAGTTATGCATGTCGTTGTGTGAACTGGTGAAGCCAGAAATACTTAGTGTGATTCTGTTCTTGGTTCCTATTTATAAAAATGGTTTCTGCTTTGTTCAAGAGCTTTCCTAATGACTGCATCATCTACCTTTCCAACCCCCTATGATCAGTGCTGACACTTGAAAGCAGACTGTTGGCATTTATTCTTTTGCATTTTGCATAGAGTAAGTTGGGTAGGGACATTAAACAATGTTGTAAGTCTTTCAATTCAAAAAATACTCTTTAAGAATCCAGAAAATTTTCAGTGTTGTAGTTTCTCCTCTTAGAACAAGTGAATGTATGCAAAATTAACAAAGTGGGTAGAAACAGATATTTATCTACTATTTGGATGAATGTGTATGTCAGTGCTTGCTGCCCTCATCAAGCTTTTGTCACATAGTAACACATATACACATACATAGTAAATGGTATGTGAAAAGGTCTAAGTACTACCGGTATACAAAGAAAACAGGGCAGTGGTTGGAGTGGAGACACATGTTTGGCAGTCTGCCTTGGGCTTCCTGATTCTTTCCCCTCTCCTGAGTGATGTGGTTATTGATTGCCTCCACCAACAGGTCCATTGCCGACTGGCTGCGAGCTCCTGACACCATGTATCTGCTGGACTTTGTGAAACCAGAATTTCTCTTACTTAGGGTACAGTGATTTGTACTTTTCACTTCTGTTAACATCAGGAGCCTGTCTGTGGTTCTGAAGATTGGCTTGCAAATCTAAATGTTTCTTCAAGGGAACTATTTACTATAAATCTATCTTGTACATGTAATTGGCTGTGTTCTTTTGAGATTTCCCACATTTAGCTGTAGGAATACAGGAAAGGCAGTCACATTGACATATAATACTTGGAGTTGATCTTTCAGCTTCCTACATTATCATGCAAGACATCCTATTAAACAGCGAGTGACTGGGGCTTCACTGCTTTCATTATTAGTAAGGATGTGATCTTATTATTAAGGGCATAATTAACAACAGAAACTATTTGACATATTGCTTAAGTTATTCCCTCTGTAATGTTTCAACTTGTATGTTTTCAGCATATGAAAACCTTGAAATTATGTAGACAGTGCTATGTTTCTTTTTTCTTTTATGGAGTAAGTTTTAAAGTGTTCTCTCTAGCTTCTCCAAACTTTGATGATAATTAAATCAATTTTAGTATTTTTGTGTTAAAATCTGAATGTTTGATTTATTTTTATGAGTACCGTATTTTCCGGCGTATAAGACGACCGGGCGTATAAGACGACCCCCTAATTTTACAGTTAAAACATAGGTTTAGGCCTATATTCGCTGTATGAGACTACCCAGTGGTAGTCTCTAAGGTGATGGAGACACTACAGGGCTAAGATCCATCTGGGTCTGGATGTGTACACTTGTGATTTTGGCTGACCTAAAGGACCACAGACAAATGACCATCTACCACGTGCCTGGCCCAGAACAGAGACATAGTCATTGTCTACTACTTACTTTATTGAGGAAACAAAAGAATTCGACATACTCAGGAAAGCTCCTTGATGTTACTATCTTTTCTCTCATTTAATAAATAGCCAGGTCACATTAAAAACTTACATATATATAATGCAATTATATTGGTTTACAGTTAAAACATAGGTTTAGGCCTATATTCGCTGTATGAGACTACCCAGTCTCAATACAGCGAATATAGGCCTAAACCTATGTTTTAACTGTAAAATTAGGGGGTCGTCTTATACGCCCGGTCGTCTTATACGCCAGAAAATACGGTATCTTAGGTTGATCCTATACACTCAGTTTATTTTTTTAAATTGCCATCATTTGGTAACTGATTATTAAATTATTCTGTTTAATGTTAAACCTATGAACTTTGCCTGCTCTAGTTAATTTTATCTGTATTACATTTTTAAGACACTTGCTCGATGCCTAATTTTGTGGGATGATATTTTACCAAATTCCAAGTGGGTTGATAGCAACGTTCCTCAAGTAAGTACATAAAATAAATATTGTTATATATTTAATGTCATAAAATTATGCTTTTTTGTGTGGGATTTTTTCAAAACCCTATAAAACACTCCTTTTTAGGAAGGCAATATTGATGCTTATGATGTCTCATGAAAACATAAGAACTTTCATTTTAAGCTGTGTGTTGACCACAGACCAGCCTTCCCTTTTTGGCTCTAGATCCAAAGAAATTGTAATTAAAAAAAATTAAATATAAAAAGTGCCCTAAAAATGGATTTTTGACATTTTTCATCATAATTAGGTACACATTTATCTAAGATGCTATTTTACTTTGTGACAAGTTAAATCTCCTTTATAACAATTTGTTTTAATTACTTCATATCGTATTTATCCAATAACCCACGTAGTTAAAAATAACCCTTTGTAAAAACTCCAAACCCAATAGTCTAGGTAAATATAGCCCTCAACTGTTCATGTGTGGTGGTCTCAGTTCCTTTTTTATTTATAAAATAAATCTATTTATCCTTGAGAATGCTAGAATATTTCCCAGGGCTAATGTTTCACCTTGCTGGGATTCAAGTCTAGGCCTTCAAGCTCCTTTTGAAGGCAAAACAAAAAAAGCTTATAAATGCCTGCTATCAAAATAGAAGCATTTCATGATTATATTATAGCTAAACAGTTTCATTTATATGAATGTTATCATCATGTTATCCATGTATATATATAAAAAATTACTTACTTTGAAGTTATATCAGTTTTTCAGAATGTTACTCAATTTCTGAATAGTATTCAAAATAAAAAAATGAAGACTGGAGAAGAAGAAAGAAAGATGAAAGTAGTTATCAGCCTATATTATTGTTTACCTCATTGAGATTATATAAGTGAAACAGAATTTCTAGTTTTTGACTTGTTGATATTTAGTATATAAGAACTTTTGAGTCAAAAGTGACTTCTGAATATTTATTGGTTTATCATAGAAAGCATCTTGGATTGTTATTCTCCTGAGCAGTCTTCTAAAAAGAACAATAAGAATAAATCTTCAGAGTTCTGTTCTGTGCACTTACATTCATATGTTTAGACAATATATAGCTTTTTCTTTTTTGTATTTTTTAAGTGAGCAGATCAAATCCATTCTTGTTAAAGCTAGATATTTTTTTTGTTTGTTTGCTTTTGGTAAAGTCTTATTCACTACCTATAGTAAAAGGAAAGGGATGTGTTTCTACACAATAGTTGCAGATTAACACATGGACATTTCAGTTTAGCTTGGGTAATTAATCTGGTGACTAATCTCACTTCTCCTCAGCTCAATGATAGAAATGTCCCTTGACTAAAAAGGTTACCTATGAGTGGAGTTCCTTCCCATTGCCTTTCCTCCATTCTCCACCTCCCACTTTGCATTTCAGCTCCCTGGTGGGAAATACCATCACTCTGCTCTTGATTCAGAATGTACTTACCATATTTTTCAGTGTATAAGACACCCCCATGTATAAGATGACCCCCACTTTCTAACCCAACATTAAGAAATCAATACATGGGTTACTCCTGTGTATAACACTACTCATAACTTTTGGCCTAATAATTTTTGACAAAAGTATTGTCTTATACACAGAAAAATACGGTAAATCCTCCAGCTTATAGTCATTCAGTCCTGTTCGGTTATTGTGCTCATTTGGCTCATCTTAGATTGGAACTTGGGTTGCCTGAATGTGATTATTAATAAAACACAGGCCTTTCAATGAAATTGTTTGGTAAAGCTTTCTTTATATAAATATGGCCATGATAAGCTTTATGTTATTTTTTGGTTCATTCAATATTTGTAACTTGACTATTAGTGTTCAAGTATTCTTGCTTTTTATCTTGGCAGATTATACGAGAAAATAGTATCTCTCTCAGTGAAATTGAATTGCCTTGCTCAGAGGATTTGAATCTGGAAACTTTGTCGTAAGTTATGAAATGTTCAGAGCACAAATGAGCTATCCTAACCTGTCAGATAACTAATAGGAATGTATTATGTAGGAGCAAGTACTGCCCTTGGCTTGAGGAATTTTGGAGCCACGTTTCTTTTCTAATCATTGCTGATTGCAGTTTGCAAAGATGATTTTCTGTTTGTTTGCTTTTGTTTAGGTCCATCTGAAGTGTAGTGCTCTTGCCCTCAGAAACCAATATTGGAGATTTAACTTGTATCTGTACCTTTTATCCTTTCCATTTAAAAAAGTGGCAGTGATTTTTAAAAATTATCTTTTGCTGCATATGAAATATGCAGGCAAGAGGTATCCTTTATTAGCAAGATCACATGGTACTCCTGCCACAGGAACCTGCTGATGGACAGAGGCATAGCTGAGCCCTCCTAGGAGAATAGGAATTGACTCAGAGAACAGCAACAGTTACTATTTTTATCCCTAAATAATGCTAATAGTGAATTTTAAGGCAGAATAATGACAGCATGACATTTCTTGTAATTTGTCTCCAGGCAAGCACATGTCTACATAATTGCAGGAGCCTGTTTGTCTCTGGGTTTTCGATTTGCTGGTTCAGAAAATTTATCAGCATTTAACTGTTTGGTAAGAAGTATCTTAGTTTATTCTGTTGTGGTATTTTTCCACAAAGCCTTAATGTGCTTCTCTTAACTTTAAATGTTTTCTTTTGTTTTTCCAGCATAAATTTGCAAAAGATTTTATGACTTACTTGTCTGCACCTAATGCTTCTGTGGTAAGTCTTGTCTTTTTTTTTAAGATTTATTTTATTGTTTTTTTGACATAGAGACAGAGACAGAGAGAAAGAAGGGGGAGGGCCCAGAGCAGTTCCATAGTTGCACATCATCAGTTTTTGATATAGTTTCATTACCCACATGTGGGAGGGTGACTTTGTAGGGTGGGAATAGGCTGGGGGCCTCCCTCATGGGAGACACACCCCCAGGGCCTTCTGCATGAAAGTTCACCCCAGCAAGAGCCAAACTAAGGGCCTCCCACATGGGAAGCACACCCCAGTTCAGCATATGGGTCCACATAGGCTGGGGACAAGACTTGATCCTTGGACCCTGGGTCTGCAAAGCGAGCACTTAACCCACTGAGCCATCCTGGCTTCCCTGGTAAGTTTTTGTGATGAGTCTCTTTGGGAGTAAAATTAAACTCAGAAAAAAGCTCACTGATAATTCAGTTACTTATGTGTTGTCAAATATCTCTGGTTTGCTTGAATTTAGAATGGGAGATTTGAAGTTTTGGCTCATCTTTGTATTTTTGTTCTAGGACAGTGGTTGGCAAACTGTGGCTTGTGAGCCGCAGCTAGCCGCAGTGAGCCGCAGTTTGCTGACCGCTGTTCTAGGATATTAATTAGGTAAGAATATGGTTACCCTTGAAGGATACACAGGTCTACAATTTTTGTGACAAGAGAATAAATAAGAAAAGCTGTATTCTTCATGGATTATCATATTGTCAGCATTTTGTCTCAGTAATGAATATTGGTAATGGCTTTTTAAAAAATATTAGTGTTTAGTAAAAATGCAATTGTCTTTAAGGCGTTGCTGCTCTGATGACAGGAAGACTGAAAGGTTTTATTTCTCAGTAAAAACCATACAGATTTATGCAACGTTATGTATAATGTGAGACAACTGGAAATAGAACTGCCAAAAGTAGTTAACTAAATGTGCTTATGGTGATCTATGCATTGCTGTAAAATGAAGCCATCAAAATTGTGTTCTTCAATTTGTTATGAGAAAAGATTGCTTATAATGCAATAGATCAAAAAAGTTAAAATGTATATAGTAATATCTCAATTTCAATTTGAAAATAATATATATATATATAAATACGGAAAGATTTGTAGAAAAGGAAAGGCAAATGTTTACAGCATTTCTCTTTGGGTGTTAGTATTGCAAGTGGTTGTTACTTCCTTTCTGGTACTTTATTTTCTGAATTTTCTAAATTTAACTTAAATTTCATAGGGAAAATACTTGTTTTTATAGAATATTACAAGTTTATAAACATTTATAGGCTAATGATGGTCAGTTTAGTTTTGATAATAAAAGAAATGTAACACAGCATTCCTCTTTGGCACTTCCAGACAGGTCCTCACAACCTGGAAACGTGCCTGAGTGTGGTGCTGCTGGCTCTGGCCATGGTCATGGCTGGCTCGGGGAACCTGAAAGTTTTGCAGCTGTGTCGCTTCTTACACATGAAAACTGGTGGTGAAATGAACTATGGTTTCCATTTAGCCCATCACATGGCCCTTGGACTTCTGTTTTTGGGAGGAGGAAGGTAAATGAATTTTTTTTTTTTCCTCAATGAAAAGATCTCATGAGCAATATCTTTAAGAATGACTTATTTTGAATTTGAGGACGCATGAAAATGTTATGACCAGATGTTAGCTTATCTGGAGGCATTAGTGCACTTAAATGGGCTTTTTTTTATGCTTTAGCATTAGTTTATGCTCTGCTTCGTAGAGTTACCATCCTCTCACTAACATACTTAGCATCACTGCATTTCTCAGAATAGCCTGTGCCCAGCAATTCTGCTGGGCCTGTAGTTCACTGTTGTTGAAGGATTTTACCCTTGTAAGCCACTTTCTCATGACGGTCAGGAAACACCATCAGCCACTGAACCCTGTGTGATTTGCTTAGTTTTTCCAGCATCTGTCATTCCTGGCCACATCATCCTTTATAAGACTTGCCTGGCTATTCATGATGTGTGATGAATAAAATAAACATACACGAGCATGTACAAACCATAGCACCACAGCTCCGTGAGCTGCCTGCAGTGGCACAGTGGGATTGGGCTGTAGCCCAGGACACCTGTCTCCACCCTGCCATGCCCCTCCCAGTCACTGGTGCTTTACTTCTGCCCAGAGATAACCACTAGTTACTCTTCTAACACCTTAGACCGCTTTTGCCTGTTTTTGAAATTCAAATAAATCATACACTGTTGCGTCCTTTTGTTTCTTATAATACCTCTTTTGTTTGGCATTATGGTTGTGAGATTCATCCTTGTTGTATGTCGTGTTGGCTTAGTCATGTTTCAGTGCTATTGGAGCTGTTGTGTGATGGGGTCAGTAACTATAGTTACTGATATACTCTACTGTTGATGAATTTGGGCTGTTATGGATAATACTGCCATGCATGCTCTTGTGTGTGTTTGACTTTTTGTGTATAGATCTGTGAGTGGAACTTGGTGACAGGGTGAACAAGGGCTTTCTGGGAAAAAATACAGCCATAAATGCCTCTATTTTTTATATTATCTGGCTGGATACTTTCTGGACAGCCATTGAATGAATGTGTGTTCAGTTTCTGTAGTGATGCCATTGGTGCCCCGAACTCGTACCATTTTAACTGCCTATCAACACCATACGAAGGTCCAGGTGCTTCCCCTTTCCATCCTCAACACTTGGTAGTTGCCTTAATTCCAGCAATCTTCTAGTAGTATCTCTTTGTGGTTTTAATTTTCATTTCCCTGAGTAATGATATTTAGCACCTTTTCATATCTTTAATGACCAACTGAAAATTTACTTTTCTGATGTCCAAAGCTCTTGCTACCTATTTTCATATTGGTTTATTTATTTTTCAATTTTTATTAAATTACCACTTTAAACATTTAAAAATGTGTAGTCTACTAGTATTAAGTATTTTTATATTTTTGTCCTGTAAAACAAACTCTACCCTTTAAATAATAGCTCCTGTATTTCCCCTTCATTCAGCCTCTGGCAACCTCTATTCTTTGTGTTTCTATTAATTTGACTGTTCCCATATTGGTTCATCAGTGTGATGCTGAGGCCATTGTCACTTTTGCATGTTGTAGTTTTCTTCTACTTGGTGGCTTGCTTTTTAACTCTCCAAATGGTGTCTTTTCTGAACATAATTATGAAGATTTTTACTTTATGGTTTGTACTTTTTTGTTCTTCTGATGAAATATTTTTTACCCCTTCGCTCATGAAGATATTCTATTGGTCCTCCAGCTTTTTCATTCTTTTGGATTTAAAATCTACCTGAAACTGATTTTTCTAGATGTGTTTTTCTCCCAGTGATGGCCAGTGGTTATTGAAAAGTGTATCTTTTCTTCACAGTTCTACAGGACCACCTTTGCTATAACTTAAGTGTCTGTATACATGTGTTTATTTCTGGGTTACTAGGTTCAATTCTTCCAGGTTTCTATACTTGCAATAATACCACAGTGTCTTAATTATTGTAGTTTTATAATGAATAAGATACCATGTGGAATAAATCCTCCCAAGAATATGCTTTTCTGTGCTTGGCAACTTTGCATTTCCATAGCAGTATTGGAATTTGTTTGAGATTTTCACACCAAAGAACCTGATCAGAATTGTACTGAGTCTATGTGGGAAATCTGAGGTGTCCCTGCATTTGTTCTCATGTGTGTGACGTTGGTCCACTGACAAAGTTTTACAAGTCAAGTAGATTCATGTCCCCTTTTCTTTAAAACTGAACCCAATATTGGCACTCGCCTTTCCACAGCAGAGAAAGTAAAGATTGTCAGAAAGGTGGCATGTTCTTTAATTGTTTAGAATTAAGAATGACTAAAGAAATACTACCATAAAAATTTTTACTTTCTGATTTTTGAAGTTCTAGTTTCCTTTCAAAATAAGCCCCTCCTGAGTTTTGTTCTCTTAGTCAGCCCATCTTCCATAGTCCCACACTATGTGACCAGCTGGCCCTGCTTTCATCCTGAGCAGGTTCTCTCCCACACTGCTGATGCTTCTCAAGTGATTTATGGTCATTAAAGGTCATGTGTGTTCCATGACAGCATCCAGATTTCCTATAGCACAGCTGTACCCTGCTGTTTAATCTCAGTTCCTGGGGAAGCCGGGATGGCTCAGTGGGTTAAGTGCTCACTTTGTAGCACCGGGGACCGAGGATCGAATCCCGGCCCCAGCCTGTGCAGACCCATGTGCTGAACTGGGAAGTTCCCCCAGTTCAGTTCTCTCTCTATCTCTGTATCTATCTCTCTCTCTGTCAAAAACAATAAAAAAAAAAAATAAATAAATAAAAAAAAAATTTAATCTCAGTTCCTAACATTAGTCTCTAATGTTTGTTTTTGTATTTTGGTTATATCAAAATCATAATGAGGAAATGGCCTATTCTGTGTACATGTCAAAATTACTTAAATTTTGAAATCTCTTCCTCATTCATTAAATGTGTATATGATGAACGCTAAGTTCTTATTTGACACTGTAATTACTCAAAAGGATAAATAGGGAAGGCGATTTGGGAATGTGTGTGTGTGTATATAATAAAATATATATGTATGTTGAATAGGTGCTACATCAGTGGTTTTATGGGATCTCATGTATCATCTTTATTTCAAAATATTTATAAGAAAAATAGAACTTAGATTCATCTGCCTGTTTGCCATGCTGAGTTTTGAACAACAGTGAAATAGTGTAAGGAAAATTTCAAGAGATTTTACTTTACTAAGAGTATTTTGTCTTTATAAGTTTATCACATAGATAAGGAAAAAAAATTGTATTTTGAGGAGTGGTTTGTACATTGATTGTAACTTTTTAATAACTTTGACTTTTTTCACTTAGTTCATTAGTTAAGGAAATGCTCAACTTTCCAGAAATGGAAAAGAATTTTTGACATACCCAGTAAATAACCCTATATTTTTAAAAGTTATGCTCATAATTTTATAAATAGGTATATATATAAAACTGAAGAAGAAGGTGGTATACTTTATACATAACTTTTTCAGTACTGTCTCTAG
Source organism: Craseonycteris thonglongyai (assembly GCA_004027555.1). Classification (NCBI taxonomy): domain Eukaryota; kingdom Metazoa; phylum Chordata; class Mammalia; order Chiroptera; family Craseonycteridae; genus Craseonycteris; species Craseonycteris thonglongyai. Next base: position 8,919 of record PVKE010007063.1, on the reverse strand, counting down.
AATTGCATTCAGTGTCCTCAGTATGATGCTCTTTTAGGTTAAAGCCTTGCTTATTATTAATTCAAGCTTTGTAATTTAATATCTGTGTTTTAAATAGCAGATGATCTTAAAATGGCTTGTGGACTACCGGTAACTGGAAAGTGAAGTGTTCACATCACTGAAACACTTGTATTTCCAAGGCCTTGCCATCAGTTTGCCTTGCCTGGTTCTCAGGAATGCCTTGAAAGGCCAACAGTATTGTTAATTTGCCTGTCTGTCCTGACTTTCCCTCGCAGGTACTCCTTGAGCACCTCCAACCCCTCCATCGCCGCCCTTCTCTGCGCCCTCTACCCACACTTCCCCGCTCACAGCACTGACAACCGGTGAGTCCCAGGGTTCTGTCCTCAGCGTGATTTTTCTCAGGCTCTGAAGGGGATAATTTGATTGTATTTTGATTCCATGGACTCATTTCCAAATTAGCTTTATTCTGTTCTTGAATTTAATTATCTTCCTGGCTAAATCTCTTTAAAAGTTTCTCTCAACAGAGTATTAGAGCAGAAGAGAACTTTGGTCATCTGATGGCTGGCCAGTCTTCTCCTTGTTCCAGCCAGTAGAACTGCCCTAAACCCAGAAGTATCAGCAAGGTTATCTTTAGGGAAAAATTAATAAAGTGTGGTAGGCAAGAGAAGCTGAAGATGGCATGTTTTGTGTTCTAATTAATTCCAAGAGAGAAATGCGTTTGATTTAGTAGTAGTGTCTATATGGATTCCTTTTTCCCCTTTTATGTAAATGCTGGGAAGTTTTGCATAAATGACATAGAAGGGACAAGAAAAGCAAAAGGCAGCAAAAAATCAGTAAATTTAGAAGTGTCAGGGAGCCATAGAACCTTAGGCATATAGAAGCAGTCTATCAGTACAGAAGCCTTGCCCTCAAAAGCACAGAGGACCACCACACTCAGTCCTCTGGTCATTCAGGTATAACAGGTCTGCACATGGAAGGAAGGGAGGAGGTAGCTGCTGACATCCCAGTGATACTAGTGATGTCCGAGTTGACCAGTGTGCTCCTCTGTAGGCACTTCAGCAAGCGCCTGGGGCTAGAGCCTTGTGCTTTCAAAGCCCTCACTCTACCCAGTACTGACCCGAAGCAAAAGAAGGGTCTGACCTGTAGTCCAAACATTAATGATGGGTGGTGCATAAGAATATCATTGTTAAATTCATGTGACTGATGGGTGGTCTTGTCCATTCAGGAAAGAGTTTTGGGTTGTTAAGGTCAGCTGTTGGGTGCCATGGGGAGAGCCACATGAATCTATTGCTATTCATAGTATCATTTTGGTGATAAACATTAAGAACCTTTATGTAACTAAAAATACCAGTTTTTTCTGGCCGTGATTGGTAGATGTGGGTGGGATGTGGGAGAGTATGGCTATAAGTAAAAAGAAAAATTGGAATATTTAATCCTTTCATGGGATATCTTAAAATGTAAAAACGTACTATGCGTTTAAATTCTAAAACATAAATTTTAAAGTTTTAAAAATATGTTTGAAAATTCAGAATGCACACATATAGAAAGAAAAATCTTGTCATGCTCTCACCCATTATTTTTTGGTGCAATATAGTCTGTGTGTGTGTTTTGTATATGCGCATGGGTGTGTGTGTGTGTGTGCACACGTGTGTACACATCTTGTAGAAGGATTTTCCTGAGGAAAACTGGCACTCTTTCTTACCCCTTCTTCCCTATCAGTCCTTAAGAAAAAGGGAAGAAAACTAGAAGTAAATTCCTTTGGGAGGTGAAAAGAGATTCCCCATGTTGAGCAGAAAATGGTATTTGAGAACTGATTTTTATCATCTCATATTTTTGTGTTAAGATAATTTTTGCCTCCCTGTAAAACCTCATAACTGAAAACTCAAGAATTCTTGAGTCAAGGATCAGAGAGAATTTCTTCATGACTTTTTAATTGCATCTCCTCCTCTTCTCTCAGGATTGCTGTCATTTAATGATACTCTAGTGTCTGCCTGCCACAGCAGCTTGTGGAGCTGTGCTGTCATCACCTATTGGTTACCTGTGGTCTGTTTTCTATGAACAGGTATCATCTCCAGGCACTGAGGCACCTGTATGTACTGGCTGCAGAACCACGGTTGCTGGTGCCCGTGGATGTGGACACCAACACGCCGTGCTATGCTCTCTTGGAAGTCACTTATAAGGTAACACTTCCCCTGTCACTGTAGTTTTATTACCACTCATCCATATTGGCAGGTCAAGTTATTTCAAGTGTTCTTCTTTAAAAGATGACAGTAGTGAATTGAACCCTTATAAAAAGAGAAGCCTCCAAAGTTCCCGTGTGTCCTGCCTCCAGTGGGCTTGTTTACAGCGTTGGGGTGGAGACCTCAGGGACTGACAGCTGCTATTTTACATTTGGAGTTGTTTGGAAATGTCCCTGTTAATTTTATGTGGCTGGTGGTACTGTTGTAAACAGTGGACTGGGTTAGGACTGTTGAGAGATTTGTTTGCAGGGGGTTTTAAAGCCCATGGTCATGTGTTTGACCAGAGTTCTTTGATCTAGGTGCATAGGTAGATTACATGTCACTCAGCCTTTCTTCAATCAGGACATGATAAAGTACCTTCTCTGTGTCACATTTGTGCTAGGCTCTGGGACATGAAGTTAGGTTGACATTGTCCTTTTCCTTGTCTATCCATTGGGAAGCTAGGTGTGGATGCTGTAAGAATAGAGGTATTGGAGGGGAGCAGGGACATGCTCCATCTAGCTGTGGGTGGAAGGCCGGAAGGCAGGCTGCATGCTCAGGCTGAGATGTGCCAGCCGCTGGGGCATGTTCTCAGCAGAGAAAATGACCTAAGACCTGCCAAGTACAGGTCTGTAGTGCTGGCATGTAGGACCGCTCATGATTGGAGGTGGTACTGACTCACAAGGGCTGGTGTGCATGAGCCCTTGGAGACCTTGAGTATCCAAGAGGATTCTGTATCATCCAGTCAGTGCCAGCCACGGAGAGGAGGAGTGGAGAGGGGCTGCTGCTCCTTGCAGCTTCTTCTAACTCCCTGGTAACTGGCTGTTCTCTTAACCTTTGTGAAGGGCACTCAGTGGTATGAGCAGACCAAAGAGGAGCTGATGGCCCCCACCCTTCTTCCGGAGCTCCACCTCTTAAAGCAGGTATGTGGGACCTGACTTAGGGAGACCATCCACAGACAAGTCCAACCAAGACAGCATAGCATTACAGACAGCTGAGCAGAAACCTCTGTTGTCTCAGTGTCTGCAGGAGATGAGGAAGCAGCCCCAGAAGGAGCTGCTGTGGGGGCTGGAGGAGGGTTTTCTTCCTAGGGCTTTCTTGCATCTTGATCTGGAAATGAGGTTCATTATCTCCAGACATCCTTATTTCCTCTGTGAAAAATTGGTTTCTTTTTGTCAAAGTAGCACTCTTTCAGCATTTGGTTGACTGTGTTACATTTATATTGGCAGATTAAAGTTAAAGGCCCAAGATACTGGGAACTGCTCATAGATTTAAGCAAGGGAACACAGCACTTAAAGTAAGTATATTGAACTTCTCAGTTGTGATCTGTGAAGTAAATGAAAGTACATGGGAAATTGTAAATTACAGATTATTATCTAGCATGGTCCTTGTCACTCTTCATTGTCATTCAGGACAGCATGTAGAGTATATATTGGATATAGTGGTCTATATCTTTGAAGCACAGTTTGTGTTAGAAAACAAAAATTTTAATTCAGAAATAAAATAAATATATTTATTCATCAAGACACTTGAAATGACTTATGTTGGGACAGTAGTGAAATTGTCTGTTGGAGCTTATAATAAGGAACAAATTAGTTTAAGAAAATAAGGCTTATGTGAATGTCCACAATGGGGGCTTTGTGATAATTGATGTTTGTCAGATCACATCTTCTGTTGTGTCTCTTGACCATCTTGTTACATTGTGCTCATAAAATTAAGATTATGGTAGCTTGCTTTTGGGTAGAAATAGTCATATACAAGTAATTACTTCAACGCACAGAGAACATTAATTTGTAACTGCTGTGGTATGTAAATTAAGTCTTTAAATTTCCAGAAGAATGTTACAAGCTTGCAAAAGTTTTTATAGTTTAGTCCCAATTTCTGTTTCCTTCAGACTGTATTGTTCTACATTGTTCTGTCTTTAGTTTTGCAGCATCATTTTCTTTTGCTGCACACCAGTCAGTAGATATTTAGTACCTCTTCATTGCACACATAGTGCCTGAAGGGTGCAGGGGACATGAAGACACATCATATGAAAGACTGCCTTTAAAGCTCACTCACATGTGAGCAGTCAGTCAGAATGCCTTCTTGTATTAATAAGTTCCATGAACCTAGACACCGAAGAAAAATAGAAGTTTGTTTTGGCTGTCTCATAGGGACTGATCTAATTTGGACACAATGATCATATACCTTAGTGGAAAATGGTAAAGACTTCATGTCTTAGGTACATGGTATTGAGAAATACGTTTTCAGCCAAGAACTGCCAGTAATACCTCATGTTAAATTCACTGTTGTTTTTCTTTCAGGTCAATCCTTTCCAAGGATGGTGTTTTATATGTTAAGCTCAGAGCAGGCCAGCTCTCCTACAAGGAAGATCCAATGGGATGGCAGAGTTTGTTGGCCCAGACTGTTGCTAACAGGAACTCTGAAGCCCGGGCTTTCAAGGTAGTGTGGGCAGGTAGAAATGGAAGGCCGAGGGAGAGAGCCCCACACTCCAACCCAAAACATGGACTGCTGTGGTAGTGTCTATGGTGCTGTGAGATGGATCTGCCCTTGCTCATCACTGCAGATGGCACAGACTGAGTGATGTTGGGTCTGTTTGCTGCTTTAAGTAACAGCCATAATAAAGACCCGCATATGCCGGGATGCCCTCTAAGGCTGATTTACATCTGGCAGCAGGGATAGTCACCATATATCTTAACACTATAAAAGTATTTAATTTAATAATTTTACTTACGGATTCTCAAATCTGTCAAGATTTACTTAGTTTGTGGCAAGAACAGAAAAAGATTTTTGAACTTAGTTTCATTTTAAACCTCCTGTTGTTACTTAAGTCTTGGTGAAGATAAAATGACAGGTGTAGCCTTGTTTTATTAGTTGGCTTTATTCTCCCAGTGCCTGACTACCAATATAATAGTGTTTGGAATGAATAAAGAGTATGAAGCAATCTCATCCCCATGCGCCAGTACATATTTTGCTCTACATTCTAGAACTCAGATAAGTTTCTAGCACTAGAAATGTGTTCCATGGTCTACCATTAAAATTTCTAGTTTTCAGGAATTCCATGAGCAAATGTGTTCCTACCAGAGGTACCTTGAAAATCAGGGGGAAGTAGTTGGGGCCCCTAAGGGTAGTTTCATAGAGCAGGCACATGGCAGGCAGACTGGCTCTGTGGCGGCAGAGGATGGAGTGGGCTTTGTTTTTTCAAGTGAGGAGGGAGCAGTTTGTTTTTATTGAAGTCACATTTCACTTTAGCTCAGTTACTTATGACTAAATCTTTTATGACAATCCCCAGGGTTTAAATACAAATAGTTGACACTAGTGAATGTTCTTTGGCAATATTTGGTAAGGTGTCCGAAGTAATTTTGGACACAGTTTAACAAATTAGCACTATTGCTTCTTATATAAATTAGAGCCTATCTCAAAGACCCTAATCTAATTTTTAAGGAAAAATTAGGTAAGATTAGATTTGAGTTTGAATGGGGAGTGTATAAAAATTAAAAGACAATCTCAATTTCCTGCCTACTGGGAATTCAGAAGTAAAATAGAAAACTTAAGTAGAAAATGATAATACTCCATATTCTATTTTCAGTTTTGAAACTTGAATGATATTTCATTTTTTCTAATTTTGTATTGCTATAGAATACATATAACATAAAATTTACTATCTTAACCTTTTTTTAAATTATACAGGTCAGTGGTACTAAGAACATACATATTGTGCAACCCATCACCAGCATACATCCATAAAACTCTTTTCACCTTGCAAGACTAAAACTGTGTACCTGTTTAACACCCCATTCCCTACCCCACACACTCCAGCCCTTGACAACCTCTGTTCTACTTCCTGTCTATGATTTTGAGAACTCTAGGTACCTTGTATAAGTGGAATCACATACACTATCTTTTTGTGAGTGGCTTATTTGAGCGATATTCTTTTTTCCTTTTTAGGAATAATCTAGTTTACTTTTCAGTTAATGAAGGAGAGGGAAAGCCTTTCGGGGATGAGTTGTATAAGAAAATCCTGTCTGTTATTGGTCTTTTGATAGTCAGTAGCTCATGTTAGCTTGTACAGAAAGCTTTGTGTAACCTCTGAGCAGAACACATCGATGGAGCTCTAGCAAGGTTGGATAGCCTTGGGTTCACTGGGACCATTGTGTGAGAGAAGTGAGGTAGAGTTCTTAAAACTGAGTATATTATTTACAGTTTGAAGAACAAAGAAAAGAATCTTCATCATGTTATTATTTGTTGTTGTGTGTTTATTGTTTTAGCCTGAAACGATTTCAGCATTCACTTCTGATCCAGCACTTCTGTCATTTGCTGAGTATTTCTGCAAACCCACTGTGAACATGGGTCAGGTATGTGCTGGGTACTTTGCCCAACTCCAAGACTAGAATTTGTTCATTATATCTACCTATGGACACCACCCAAAAAAATCTATAGTACCCATCTTTGAGCTTAATGACATGCCTCAAGCACACTAGTTGATTTTTGCTTGGCAAATGCAGATATTCTAGTCTATTAAATTTAATAACTTCCTACTTTGATAGAAGAAACAACTTAAAATTTCTAAGATACTAGTCTTGATAGGTGATAACTTTATGTTCATTCTTATACTGATTTATGTTTTCAGTGTTAACTGTCCTTTTTTTCCACATAATTTTGTTAATTTTATTTCCTCTATTTTATAACCCTTCTTCCTGTTAGTCATAAAACTGCTCTGTTCAGGATTGGCTGCCTTCCACTGATTTAGTCTATCATTACAGATGGCAAAGACTGGGTATAGGAATTAGGTGATACGGGATTAAGGACATCTTGCCTATAAGTGAGTGTGGCCTTGGGAATTCTTTCCAGCCATTCTAAGAGCCAGTTTACTCATTTCTAAAAGTGGGATTATAATAGAACCTACCTTACATTTCTATTTTGAGGGTAAAGTGAAATAACCTTTCCCCCTCTTATTTAATGACTCTTTACTATTCAGTCACACCTTGAAGATAGTGCAGGTTTGGTCCCAGACCACAGCAGTAAAGTGGGTGTTGCCATGAAGCAAGTCATAATCTTTTTACTGGTGGAAGGGCTTGCCTTCAATTTGTTAAAACCACAACATCTGTGAAGTGTGATAAAATGAGGGATGCCTGTGTCAGATACTCTGCTCAGTATTTTTACCCTGAGGGTTCGTACGTTATTGCTCCGTGTTTGCAGGTCTCCATCAAGATCACAAGCTAGTAAGGACAGGGCAAGTGTTCAAGGCCACAAGTCTCTGGTGAAGGCTTGGTCTTCCCTCAGTCCCACCTGGAGATGGCTTGTCAGCCTCCCCCAAACTTGTCCTGCTCAGTGTTTCTACTGCGTTGTGGTCTCTGGCTTCCTATCTGTTTGTTTTACCTGCGCTGATCCAGTTCTGTCTGCCACAGCACTTATACCCTTAGGTGTCCCTCGGGACTCAAGTTGCACTTTGCTGAGGTTCAGTGTGACACATGTTGTGATTTCATAAAGAGCCAGCTATATGACCTTTTCCTGTCATTCACTGCAGAGCATAATATGGGCCATGTTGGATGCTATGCAGCTGTTTCTTTGAATTGATTTCGGAATATATACTGATGTCCTACAAACAACTTAATGATTTTTCACAGAAACAGGAAATTCTGGATCTCTTTTCTTCAGTACTCTACGAGTGTGTCACTCAGGAGACCCCGGAGATGCTGCCTGCATACGTAGCAATGGACCAGGTATGGTTCAAAAAACCTTTTCCAGTTCTCAGAGATTATCCTGTGTTTCAGTAACACCCTGAACAGTCAGCTAAGGTTCCCAAGTGTCCATCTTTTTAGTTTCTCATCATGTTTAGATGGATTTAAAATACAAAGTTCTAACAAAGGTGAAAACTAGGCATGTCAAAAGCTTGTCATTTGTGGTGACAGCAGTGCCCCTTGGTGGGCTGTCTTCCTCTCAGGTTCCCATTCTCCCCCTCTCTCCCCATGTGGCCTCTCACCTCCCTTCTGAGAGTCTGTCTGTGGGGCAGATTGTGTGAATAAACAGAGTGATGGCTGTCCTTTGCAGTTACAGCCACAGTGGGTTTGCAAGAGGTCATAGCAGGTATGTACTGGTTCAGGGAGCTGGGCTCCATTTTAAATTGTGTTTCTGCTGCTTCAGGAGCCTGAGAGGGGTAATGCAGAAAGTGCCGCTTAGGTAGTGAATGTTTAGCAGCTTTCCTAAAGGCTCGGACTAATTTGTTCACTGACTTATTGGGAACACACATGGCTCTTTAGTTGTGTGTCTTTCAGACCCACATTGGCAGTTGAGCTGTAAGCCAGTAGTTTTCTAATTTGACTAAAATTTATCTTGGAGATCTTAAAAATACAGATCCTCAAAGTCCATTCTGTGTCTACTAAATCAGGATTTCTGGGATGAGGTCCAGGATGTAATTTTATTTATTTATTTATGTTTTAATTTTATTGTTAAATTTATTGGGATGACATTGACTGGTAACAATTAGATAGTTTCCGGATATACAAGTCCACATCACATCACCCATGCATTGCATTATGTGTCTACCACCCAGAATCAGCTCCCCCTCCACCACCATACATTCGGTGCCCACTCCCACCTCCCCCCACAACTCTCCCTCCCCCCTCCTCCCCTTCCCTCAGGTAACCACCAAGCTATTGAGTGTGTCCATAATGCTGGTGCCCTCTCCCACCTCCCC
>PVKE010007062.1:0-51990 GCA_004027555.1 Craseonycteris thonglongyai | reverse complement strand
ATTTTGCTCAGAAAATTTCTTGTTGAGGTCATTTAACTGTGTCTGGGTACTTTGCCAGCATTGAGTGAGCTCTCTGAGTGTCTTGATTAATGCAGCCCTGAATTCTGTTTCACTTAGATTTGATTCCAAGTGTGCAAGGTCCTTTAGTAAAGACTGCCCCTGATCTTCTGGAGGGGCTTTGGATTCTGAGGTGTGCATTTTGTTTGATGTGGTTCTTTTTACTTTACGCATGAGTCTGTTTTCCCTCTGGTGGTTGGCCTATCAGATGGGCTTCTCTTTATTTTTTCTTTAGGGCTCAGTTGTGGGAGAAAGAAGATTTTGGGAGAGGGTTGGGGGAAGCAGGCAGCTTCTGTGTCCTGGGGCACTTCAGGTTGCTGTCTTAGCTGTTAGAAAGCAGGGTGGTAAAGGCGTGGCCTGGTGACGGGGCGTATAAGTAGGGGCTAGGGTGGGCCTGAGACACAATAGCAGATTCCTCTTTCACTAGGGGGGCTGGTGATTCAGTGCAGGCGGGGTGCAGGAGCTCCGGTCTTTCTCTCCTCCGCCTGGCCGCCCCTCCTTCAATCATATCTGTAAGTCACGCTCGCAGGGCAGCACTTGGATGGGCGGGGGCTTGCCAGAGGCCCTGGTTGGCCGCGCAGTCCCGCGCGCAGGCAATGACACCGTGGTGACCCAGTCGGCAGACCAGTTGCGCTAGTGGGCTGCAGCACCTCAGAGGCCCGGTGGGCCGGATGCCAAAAGCCCTGTTGCGCGCTCACGAGCCGCCAGCAGTGCCGCAGCGGCCCGGTGGGCAGGGCGCCGAAAGCCGGTCTTGCTCGCAGGCAGCAACGTTGTGGCGGCCTGGTGAGCAGGGCGCCAAAAGCCTGGTAGTGTGTTGGTGAGTAGGCAGCGTTGCTGTGGTGGCCTGGTGGGTGGGGCGTCGAAAGCCCAGTTGCACACTTGCGCGCTGGCAGCGGTGTCACAGCGGCCTGATGAGCAGGACACCAAAAGCCAAATTGTGCACTGGCAAGCAAGCAGCGGTGTCGCGGCGGCCCGGTGGGCAGGGCGCCGAAAGCCCAGTTGCGCGCTGGCAGCGGCACCGGCGCGGCCTGGTGGGCGAGGCGTCGAAAGCCCTGTGCACACAGGCTGTAGCTCAGCGGCAGCCGCTCTATGCTCCCAGCTCTGTTGAGACTGCTGGATTCACTCTAATCATGTCCAATGCAGCTATGCCCACTCATGCCCCAGCCCTCACTCCAAGAGCCCTGTCTTCAGAAGGCGCTCCTTCACAGTCAATCTCCTCCATAAATCAGGGGTGCTGAGCTGTTGTAGGCTGGTGCCCTGCTCTCACCCTGCCCGCCAGGAAGTGCAGCCGCCCTGCTCCACAGTCCCTGTTCCACTTTAGGCTCTGTAATCTGATTAGGGCACTGTGTGCTGTCCCTTGAGTTCGGATGTTAAATTGTCCACAGTCTTGTGGGGCTTCCACGCTCCCTAGGTCTCGGCTTCCAGCCCGCCCTCGATCCAGCTCCACTTTGACCGTAGTCCCCCAATCCTCCTTTGTTTTTGCCAGCCCCGGGCCGCGCTCCGAGTCTCTGACCTTGAACTGCTGCTTCCCCTTTTCTCTCCCGCTCTCCCCTTTGTTCTCTAACCTTTGTGTGTTGTTCTGCGTTGTGTGGTTCTCTTAGTTGAGGTTTCTTCTCAGGGTTTCCCCTGTGGATTCCCCTCTGTTCACAAGGCCCTTCCCAGGCAGTTATTGGCATGCTCCTCTCATGCCGCCATCTGTGATCTCCTGGCTCTTTTTTTCAATTGTGTCTTTGCTTTTTTATTCCTGCCATTCATTTTAGTTTGATGGTGTTTATGACTGTCTCTCTCTGTGTCTCTCTCGTTTTGTTTGTTTGTTTTGTTATGTGTTGCAGTTCTAAGTTCTTCTGGGGTTGGTACCATGAACTTTATGTAAAAGAAAGTTTGATACATTTAGTATTTCCTTTTCTTAAGGATATTTCTTATCCCCATTCTCTTTGGAAATTTATACCTTTACTTCATCCCCTTTTACGTCTTTGTTGTTCCAGTTTATCCCTATTTATTTATTTTTTCTTTGTTTCAGGTCCAACTGCCTCCTTCAGTAATTCTTGAAATGCTGGCCTTGTGCTGGAAAATTTCTTCAGTTTTTGTATGCCTGAAAAGGTCTTTATTCCTCCTTGACATGTAAAGGATAACTTTGCTGAGTACAGGATTCTTGGATGGTAATTTATCTTCTTTAATGTTTTGAATACTTGGTGTCACTCCCGGCTGGCTTTTAGAGTTTCTGTTGATAAATCTGATGATAACGGAAGCCGAGATGACTAAGCGTGTTTAGCACTTGCTTTGCAGCCCTTGTGATCGAGGATCAAATCCTGACCCCAGCTCATGTGGACCCATATGCTGAACTGGAGTGTGCTTCTCATGCAGGAGGCCCCCAACTTGGTTCTTGTTCCTAAGCTTAGGTTGAGAGGGTGTGCCTCCCATGCAGGATGCCCCCGGCCCAGTTTCTTCTCTGTGTGGCCCCCACCCACCTATGTGGATTGGAAGCACGTTGAAAACTGATTACGTACAACTTTGAAGACTGTTCTGGGTCCTCCCCCTTCTCTTTGTTTCACTTTGACTCTGTGAAAAACAATAATATAAATCTTTTAAAAAATCTGATGATAGAATGATTGGCTTTCCTTTATAGGTTATGTTGTTCTTTTCTTCTGGCTGCCTTGAGGTTTTTTTTTATATCTTTGATCTTTGATATCTTCACTATAATGTTTCTTGGAGACTGTCTGCTGGAATTCAAGTAGCTAGGGGTCCTGTTTCCTTCTTGAATTTGAGTTTCCAATTCTTTCCATAGATTTGCAAAGTTCTCATCTACTATTTCTCTGAGCAAATTCTCTGTGCTCATCTCATCCTCTGCTCCCTCTGGAATACCTATTATGCTTATGTTATCCTTTCTAATGGAGCCAGATAGTTCTTATAGATATCTTCCATTTCTTTTAGCCCTTAGGTCTCTCTCTTCTTTCTTCAGTGACATTTCCAAATTTCTGTCTTCTATTACACTAATTCTTTCTTACATCTGGTCAACTCTGCTTTCTAAGCTAGTTATTTCATTTTTCTTTTTTTTAATTTTGTTGTTTATCTCCAGAATTTCTAGTTGCTTCTTTTTTATAGATTCAATTTCCTTTCTGAGGTCACTTAGCTTTGTCTGTGTACTCTGCCAATATTCTTTGATCTTTTTAAGTGTTTTCAGAATTGCAGTCTTGAATTCTATGTCATTTAGCTCATATGTTTTTATATCTTCAAGTTCCTTTTCTGGAGATTTTTTATTTTCTTTCTGAGCACTGTTCTCCAAGGTAGTCATTGCTGTTGGAGTGTTTCTCTTCATGGACATGAGGAGTTTTCCCCTGGTAGATGTGTGAAGAAATTTTCTTTTACTTCCTAGCTGGTGTTTTTGCAGTGTCTTATAATATTTTCTCTTAGTTATTTGGGTTTCTAATGGTGGGAGACTTCCTAAAAGGTGGGCTTCTCTTTGACACAGTTACCCTGGTCTCTGTATACCTCCTCTTTGGACAGGTATGGTGAGTGATGTTATTCTATGCCTCTGAGATCCTACTGCAATCAGAAGCCTCATCTGTGCTTCAGTGTTCCTAGCACCCTCTGCTGGCTTCAGTGGGAAGGGTAGGTGCGGGGTTTGTTGGGAAAGGTGCAGGTCTGTTTGCATCACAGGGTAATGGCAGCTTCCAGGCAGCAGCTCACTGAACACAGGCTTAGGGTGGGCTGGCAGGTTGAGCTTTGGGAGACAGCAAGGGGAAGCATCCAGGTTCTGTCCAAGGCCACACAGTACTCTGTCTAGGGCCCCTCCTCATCGAGGGTCACTCTGAACTTCAGCCACCAGCATGCTCCTGCTGCTGTCACTTCAGCCACCAGAACACCCGATTTCTGCTTTGCTCACTGGCCTTATGCTCTGTGGGCCCCTAGCTCCAGCTGCCTGACCCATGCGCTGGTAGCTGGACCCTCACTCCAATCCTTCGTGCCCATCTCTGGCTATTGCTGGTGCCTCTTTCTGGCCTCATGCACCACACTCTGGCCACCCTCGCCATTCTATGGCTATTTTCCCTGCGCTCCCACCACAGCTTCTTGCCATAGCCAGCTGCACCTGTTTTTGCCATCCATCTGCATTCTGGCTGTCTGTGCCTCTGCCTTTGTCTGTTCTAGGCCTCCAACCTGCCCAGAGTCATTCTGCACCTCAACCCGTGTTCCCACACTCCCACCTCAGTCAGTCTCTCCTCTGCTGATCTCTGGGTTAGTGTCTGGATCAGTCACCAGGGAGGTCTCCAGTTCATGCTACACAGCATGTTTCCACATTGCTCCCCTTGTTTTTATCTCACTCACCACCCTTTATCCAGCTTCAGGTATTTTCTTGTAATGAGTGTGTTCTTCAACTGAGGCTGTGTGTTTGCTTAGGGATTCTCTGGTTGGATTTTAGTAGTTTAATTTGTTGTTCTTTCCAGGAGAGATTTCAAGAGCTTCTCTCATACTGCCATCCTGATGACGTCTTGGCTCTTACTTTTGAGTGGAGTCCCTGGAAGAACGGTTAGGCCATTAACTGAGTTGGTGAATTTGGAGAGGAAGTTGAGTTGGGAGGAAAATCTGAATTTGTTTTGTTATCTATTGGGTTTGTTTTGCCTTCTCTACTTACTGCCACTTGACTGTCCACTGGGAAGATGGGTAGTAGTAAGTCAGAGAAAGAAGAGTTTGACTGACCATTCAGAGTGCCCTTCCTTCCTGTTTCTGCTGTGTTCCCCACTTCCCTGCCACTTAATAGAAGTGCTTCTTGAATATGCTTAGTATGTGGTGGATATTCAAAATATGTTTGTGAAAAAAATCCAATTTAGAAGAGTTGTTAGGAGAAGTTTCAGGGCAAGGGCAAAGACTAGAGTGAGAGAAAAGTGGAAATGGTTACTATCAATGAGAAGCACCAAATCTGAGTCACTGGAGGTGGTCATATCCTGGAGAGTAAGCACTCAAAGCCTGGTGGGAGCTATAGTGATAGCCGGTAGAGTTAAAATATGTAGAGACTCTGAGGTCAGGATGCTGATGTGTGGATGTGGAAGTCACAGGGGATGATGACAAAAAGTTATCGCATTAGAGCAGGCAAGAGAGGACCCTGATCTGGACACTGCCCTTTAGAGGACCTCGCTCTGGCTTTCTTCTGCTGTACCCGACCCCCTAGGGAATCCAAGGGGCCATGAGTTTGTATTCAGGGGAACCTGCCTCTAGACCCAGCTCTGGGTACCATGGCCCTGGAATTGCCTGTTCAAACTGCCAAGCCTGCTTTCATGATCTTCTCGGGTCTCTTTCTTGGGTCCATCTTCCTGGGGACACATGATGCCACTGCTTTGCACATTCCCTTGAGTATGTGTGTTCTCCCCTGAGCAATGGTCAAGGGCAAGCTCTTGACACAGGTAGGGTGATGTAAATAGACCTTTGGAGGTAAGAGGCAGGATGTGAACCTTGTGGGTAGGAGTATACACACATGTTCTTAAGGTTTATTCCAGTGTGGGATGGAGCCAGGAGATGGATGAGAAGGGGGACAAAAAGAGGGCCGAGAGCTGGTTTCTAGACTATTTTGCACCATGACATCTTGAAGTAGAAGTCCAAGAAGTCAGGAAATTTAAACTCAAACCCAAACTTTCAGGTTGTAAAGAATGTGCATTTGTCAATGTCAATGATTAGAGTACATTTTAAGTTTGTAAGTTTGATTTATAACTTCTAAAGATTTATTTATTTTTATTGTTTTTGACAGACAGAGAGAGAGACAGAGATACAGAGACAAAGAGAAAGGGAGGATCCAGAGCAGTCTCCATAGTTGCACATCATTGGTTTTCCACATAGTTTCATTCCACAGGTGGGTGCGGGGCTGCGCAGGGCAGGAACTGGGCCGGGGTCTCACCCTGGTGAGAACTGAACTGGGAGCACTCCCCAGTTCAGCATATGGGTCCACACGGGCCAGGGCCAGGATTCGATTATCGGTCCCTGGGGCTGCAGAGCAAGCACTTAAACTGCTGAGCCATTCTGGCTTCCCCTGATTTATAACTTCTAAATACTTAGATATCTGATATGTAGACAACCATTTGCAATCAGTCCTTCCTACATTAGGAGTCTTAGCAATCAACAGATTATAAAATCTCCATTCTGTGAGCCTTGAGTTTCTTTCCTGTTTCTGGACACCCACCACACTTTTGGAGTGAGAATTTGTTTTATTGTCTGTCTACTCTAATAGACACAAATCTGTGTGGAGACATGAACCAGGTTGTCTTGTTTACAACAAATATATCCTGGTGTTAGTGCAATGATAAACAAATGGTAAATGCTCACTAACTATATCTAAAACTCTAAAATGATGAAAGACTTACACATTTAGTAACAACAAGTAGGGTGAAGAGAAGTGGTAGAAGGGTGTAAAGTAATCTGAAAAGAGAATGCCTTGATAAACTATAATAGAGATTGAACCACAGTCTGGAAGTTTTTCTTCCACTTGAGGAGAGCTTCAAACATACTTCTATTGCCTTAAGAACTATAGTTAATGTAATCTATTCATTCCAAGCTGTGTATGTGTGTGTGTGTGTGTGTGTGTGTGTGTGTGCACACGCACACGCGGGCTCTCTCTCTTAAATGAGTGGTTGTACTGGGAGCAGATATTTCATAGTGAGGGCCTGGAGTTCTTTTTTTTAAAATATTTTTATTCATTTATTTATTTATTTTTGACAGAGAGGGAGACAGAGAGAGAGATACAGAGGCAGAGAGAGAACTGAACTGGGGGAACTCCCCAGTTTAGCACATGGGTCCACACAGGCCGGGGCCGGGACTCGATCCTTGGTCCCCGGCGCTGCAAAGTGAGTGCTCAACCCACTGAGCCATCCCGGCTTCCCCAATGGAGTTCTTAAGTGACTGATTCACTTAAGTACATTAAAGAAATAAAAATTTTAAAAATACCAACTTTTGGTTTTCCTTGAAAAGCAGACCTATGGCAAGATTGGCTCACAGCCCATATGATGATAATGGTTTGAAGACTTTAAATGGGACTATTTATCAACAGGCCGTGCCTCACCATTCACAAAACAAATGCCCCAGACAAAGGCTGGCCACTAAATACCCTTGATTCATTACCCGTGGCTCTTTAAGTTCCCTTTGAAAGAATGTGTTCTTTAATCTCTTTATGGTTATATTTCTACCAATCTTTGAATGATCTCAGTGTCATTTGAATTGTACTATAATGTCTCATACCTCCTTATAGATTCTGAAACTTAATTATTTCACATACAGTGATGACTTAAAATTCCAACTTTATCCATCCCAGAACTCTGTTCTAGGTCTAAAACGTTCGAGTTCCAAGACAAGTTTTCCCCTTTTAAATAATAGAAACAGGATTAATCTGTTCCTGGGTGCCATGAACTCAAATTTTCAAAATGATTTTAACAGTAAATACATTGGATTTAAAGTAAAATATCAATTTTATTAATTTTAAGGTAAAATATAAATAAGTAATAATAACATTTAAATAAAAAATTTAAAAAATAATGATGGTGACACATGTGGATGCTTTAAGGGAGGGAAAAGGGAGAAGAGTCATCTTCCATGATGACTTCAGGTGTCTGCATTCTTTGTCTTTTAATGCCCTTTGCTATGGTACCACTCGTAGAGGGCTTGGGGTCGCTGGTTATGTTTTCTTTGAAAAGCAATGTTCCAAAGTGGTCTGATGTTGGTGACCTTTTTGCACATTTCTGAAATGCTCAACGATGTTATTCATCAAACAGCTTGACACACCTGTCAACTAGGGCTTTACTGGGTGCCAATTCTCAAGTGCTAAGAGGATCCTTGATTTCACCAGAGGGAATGGTTCCAGGGTCTCTCTTTTCCTCCCCAGAAGAAATGTCTTCTGAGATTTCTTCCTTCTGCTGCTGGTTGAGGTGCTGAAGTTCTTCCGTTGTCAGCTCAGTCCTGTGATCGTCCACTAACTTGTTCACATCCTCTTTGCTGATTTCCAAACCCATAGACTGGCCCAGAGATACAATGTCAGGAACAACAGATGGTTCTTCAAAACCTTCTATGCCCCTCGCAGCAACACATTCAGGCCAGAGGTTTTTCCAGAGTTCATTGGCCTCAAAGACACTTCCCTCCAGGCTTTCTCGATTATTCCTAGGCAATAGAGGATATTGTAAGGATCCTTCCAGACCTCTCGGAGGGTCACTTGTGTTTCACTTATAATTTCAAAACGTCTTTGGAACATAGCCTTGGTGTACAATTTTTTGAAGTTTGAGATCACCTGCTGGTCCATGGGTTGGATAAGAGGTGTGGTGTTGGGGGCCAAATATTGTATCTTGATGAAGCTATATTTCTCCACCAAATTGTCTTCTAAGCCTGGAGGATGCACAGGGGCATTGTCCAGAGGAAGAAGAGACTTCATTGGAAGACTTTTCTTCTGCTGATAGTCTTTTACTGCTGGAGCAAACTCTCTGTGTATCCATTCAGTGAAGAATTGCCTGGTAAGCCATGCTTTGACATTTTATCTCCACATAACATTTAGTTTGCTCTTAATGATGTTCTTCTTAAAAACTCATGGATTTTCTGAATGGTACACTAGGAGAGGCTTGATTTTGCAGTCCCCACTAGCATTTCTGCACAGCAAGAGAGTCAGAGTCTTTCACTGGCTTGTGACCTGGTGCAGTTCTTTCTTCTTTTGTGATGTATGTCTGTCTGGGTATCTTTTTCCAAGAGTCCAGTTTCATCACAATTAAAAACTTGGTTTGGAACATACCCCTCATTTATCACAAATTCCTTAAACTCTTTCACAAACTTTTCTGCTGTTTCCAAGTTGGAACTTGCAGCCTCTCCATACACAACAATACTATGAATCCCAGTCCTTTTTAAAAAGTTTTCAAACCACTCCCTACTGGCTTTAAAGTCCACCTTTTGATCACTAGTACCAGGCATGCTATTCTTCAGATCATTGTATAGAACCTCGGCTTTTTCACAAATGATTGTTTCAGTTATCACATCACCAGCAAGCTGTTTTTCATTAATCCAAACTAAGAGAGGAGTTTTTCCATTTCTTCCATACTTTTCGTTCTTCTAGAGCTTAGTGTTATAATTCCCTTTGCCACATCAGCTGCTTTGATAGCTTCTTTATTTTTCAAAATCATAGAAACGGTCGATTTCGGTATTCTGAACATAACAATGAGATCAGTCACATGAGTACTGCTTTCATGCTTAGAGATATGATCTTTCTTAACCTCAATTGTAGCTCTAACAGCTTTCTTCTTACTCTTATTGTTCTATTTGCACTTTTTAGGGCCATGGCGAATCACTACTGTTTGTTCTATAAAAAAAATAATGCAAAATTTGCACACAATTAGCAACGAAAATCACTCAAGATACAGCTTTGGACAATGACTTAAGTAACAAAGTGTAGAGGTGGCCAGAAACGTACACATAAACCAAAGAGTATAAGAGAGGTAACTATAGCAACAGCTAGGTAGTACATTGTGATGGGGTAGGGGTTGCTGCCTATACAATCTGTGTTAGACCAATTCCCTGGTACTGCTCTGGAAGTATACCTCACACGAAGAACAAGTGGGCATTTGGATGAAGGTACGGGCCATATAGTCCCCCATGAACAACATGTTTGCGTTCAGATTTCAAATCAGTGTTCGGATTCTGAGGCAAAATTTCCTTGATTTTTTCGTTCGGATTTCAAGTTGTTCGAGTTTTGAGGCATTCAAATTCCAAGGTATCACTGTATAAGAGAAGACGCTCATCTGCCCCAGAAAGCAACTCTATTGGATCCAAATTTCCCTTGATCATTCCTCTGATGACTCTCAATGGAGAATCTAGACGGAAGTCTGAGGACCAGGGCTTGCCTGCTTCCTGAAGGTTAAGATTACATGCAGTGGTGGAACAAGTGTTGGGGCTACTGAAATGCAGAAACTGCCAGAGTGAAAGTTGTAGAACTGGGTTTAGAAGGATGGTGAGGAAACCGAGAGACGCTAAACTGCCAATTTGTTCAAATATTTATTGCGTTTGCAGGACAAGACAGACACTGTTTTGACTGGAGGGATTCAGCAATAAACCGGGCAATATCCCTGCTCTCATTGAGATGATATCCTATACGGTATGCCAGAAAACACATATACAAACACATATATCACATACATACATGTGTATATGTCAGGTGGCAATAAGTACTATTTATAAAATCAAACCAGGGCAAGGGAACAGCCATCGATGGATGCTATTTCGGGAGACTCCAAGGAAACCCCGCCCCCTCACTCCCAATAGGGAGCAAGACACACTCCCGCGAAGCCCCTCCCACTTCTCCGCCCAGAGGCGGCTTTAGGGGTGGGGCTTCACACCCAGGCTCTTGGAGCTGCCCGCTTAGGAATCCTGTCCTCCTCCGTCTGCAGTCTAAGAGCGTTACCTCGCCGGAACCTGGCATGCTGGGAACTGTAGTTTGTGCCCATAACTCGGCCTCTGGGGAGGGGCATTAAAAAACGCTAAGTCTGGCTCCATTGCTGTCACAAAACTTGCAGCACAGAAGGGTTGTGGTGAGGACTTGCTGGGGAAGTGGGGCGGGTGTCACCCCGAAAGCACCCGACACTTCCAGTCCGGCGAGCTTCCAGGCCCCTGGCCGCCCAGGCACGTGACCCCAGCCAACGCGGGAGCGCGCGCTTCTTCAGCGCGGTTCCTGCCCCGCCTCCCCCGGCCCTGCTTCCACCTCGCGCTCCGAGGCGTCACGGAACGTGTTCTCCTCTCCTCTCCTCTCCTCTCCCCCTCCCCTTCCCGCGCTCCCCCGCCTCCCCCTCCCGCACCGAGACTCGCCGCCGCCGCCGCAGCCGCAGGAGTAGCCGCTGCTGGAGCCGTGCGCAGCCATGGCCGACAACCCCGGCTTGGAGAACCACCGCATCAAGAGCTTTAAGAACAAGGGCCGCGATGTGGAAGTGAGTGTGCTTCCGCGGTCTGGGCCCACTCGGCTGGCCGCGCCGGCCCGGGCTGGTTCTGCCGGCTCGCGGTGGGTCGGAGTTGGCTGCCGCCTCCCGGCAGTGCGGCCCAGGGCTGGGCGGAGAGGGCGACGGGACGCGGGCCGGCTGCAGCCACCCTCGGAGCTGCCGGCGCGCGGGCCGGGAAATGCCGGGGTTTCGGCCCCGTCACGCGGGCGCGGCCTTCTGTCTGTGAGGAAGGGATGTGGAGCTGAGGCGGGGTCCGCGGTCTTGGGCCTCGCGGGCAGGGGACTACTGCCGCCCAGGTTCGTCAACTGCGCCGCCGAAGGGGCGGCCGCGGCTCTCGCCCGTTGCCTGTGAAACCTGCCCGCGCAGCCCGCTCGGTACCTCCCGTGGTGCCGCACATGGAGCCTCGGTTCTACGGCTCTCCGCGCCTATTTTCTGCGAGCCGGGCCCTGGCGGGCGGTGGCGGCCCGCAGAGGGGGGGTGGGGACCAGCTGGGTAACTGACTTGTTTGAGGGTGGTGGATGGGGGAGGGTAGGATGCGCCAGGACCATTTTCTTATATTCTAGTGCTGTCCTTTGAACCAGTCGTGCTGAGCTGTTCCAGCTCATACTCCTGTTAGTGCTGGCATTTGGAGCAAGCTGAAGGTGGACAATAGTTTACCATCTATTGTGTTGAGGGAGGCTTTGGTAGAGACGTTCCGACCTCCGCTCTCAGAATGTTTCCTTCGTATTTCTTACTTGTAACGGGGGTGTGCACAGGATAATTTTGACGTTTTTTTGCTGAAGTAAATTGGATGCATAGGTTCATATGGTCTTGTATATACCTCTTGCTCCAAACTGGTAGAATTTCCATGTAACTGAAGAATTTCCAAAACTGTAAACATTAATATGGTCACTCAGTTCGTTGCTACACAGCGTGTTGCCATTGTCTCAATGAGGTGACATTAGCAGGTACTATTTGCAAACTTGGCTTTTTGAGGTAGCGCTAGAGGTCTCTGCAGCTACTAAAAGCAAGGTAGTATATAATGCACAAACTTCACTGGGACTCTGACCTCTGAATTTGTAGGGGGATTTGGGGGGAAAGTGGTTTTAAGTCCACAGTCTCCTTTTCTAATACCAGGGTGACATAGTTTGCAATTTTGTAATTCTTGCTAAGTGCCAGTATGAATAAGAAGTGTGCATTTTGTCCTCTCTTAGAGAAGGTGTTGGGGGAAATTTACTATTCAGCATTGTGTTTTGTAGAAAAACAAAAACATTCAGGCCATTTTTCCAGAGCTATAAAATTAAATACTAATTGGGAAAAACCTAAGGAAATACTGTGGACTTCCCATTTGAATGAGATAAATAGAAGTTTTTGTGTGTGAGAAATAGTTCTAAGCAAAAGTGAAACTTTGGAAGAGCAAGAAAATTTGGAACTACCTCCTGTTATTAGTCCACATTATGATAGGAGTTAATTTTGAACTTTTTATTTACTTTTTCTGTCAGTAATTGGTTCTTGAAGCTTTATCCTTTTATAAGGCAAAACTTATGTAGTCTGAAAAATACCCATGTTGTTTATACAAAAGAACAACATTCTTTTCTCTCTTGGATATTGGTACAGGTTTTTCTCTTATTATATGCCTCTGTGGTGTTCTGGGAGCTCAATAATACCTAATAAGGACTCCTGCACATATGAGTACATAATAAAATTTGCTGATGACCAGAATGACTTCTAGATGTATGGTTGCTAATCCCTTCAGCCTGAAAATAACGGTCACAGCAGCATTACATTTCCCAGCATACATTAGAGTAACTAAGCATGAAATAGCAGACATTCAAATGGTAGTTCTATGTGCTAGACACTATACTAAGAGCTTCATGATAGATATAACTTGCTAGCAACTTTATGAGCGAGGTATAGCTTTATCCCCGCTCTACAGGAGGAAAGTACTTTAGATGAGGAAACTCAAACTTGCTTATGAGGCCTGCACAAGGTCAAAAAGTGAGTATGACCATTCACTAAATGTCTACTGAGTATTTAACAATGTCAGGTGTTGGGGATATAAATTAGAAGGGATTAAAATTCAGTCTATACCTCAAGGAGTTTACAGTTCAGTAGGAGTGATAGAAAAGTACCGGTAAATGAATTACAGTGGTGTATATCAGTAAGTGTATTCTGAGAACGCAAAAGAAGATCCTGACTTGGAGCTGAACGGTTAAGGGAGATGTTCTGGTTGATTCCTAGTGGATGAATGGGAGTGAGTAGATCCTGAAGAATGAAAGAAAGTTGGCTAAGAAAAGGGAGAGGGCAAAGAAGAGGCAGGCGTTCCAGACTTGAGGGAGCAGTAATGGAAGAGTCCTGGGAGAATGTAGGATGGTTGAGAGAGAAGGGAATACTAGAGATGTGACTAAAGTGTAAATTGGGGTCAAATCTGACCCAGTTCCTTTATTGTGGATTTAGGTATAACTAAGACTAGACGTCATGTCCAATTTAGTCTTAGCCTTTAGAGACTATATTACATTAGAAATGTAACCTACAATGTAGCTCTGTGATGAAGTAGTTCTGATTATCAGGCTGTTTCAAAACAATGAGGTGCACTTTGATGAGATATTCCTTCTACCTTTCACATATAGGATAGACAAAAGATAAAACGTACAACCATGTGATACACAAATAAGTTGCTATGTGCTAGACAAATACATAGTTTATAAAGAAAATAAGTGGAGAGTTAAGTTGTGGAATTGAGAGTGGAGAGAAGGTTGAGAAAAATAATTTCATATTCAATCAGGAATTTCTTCATAGAAGAGAAGTTGGTGAATTTTATAGGAAGTATATACTATGCTTGAACAGGAGAAATGCTTATAGGAAGTATATACTATGCTTACAGGAGAAATTAGTGAATAAAGTTCCAGGTGAAAAAGAAGAGATTAGACTTCCAAATGACCTGTGGTCTGAGAATACAAGTGACTGTGGCAAAGAGTTGCCTGGAAACTTCTTGATAGGGAGATCTGAAGGAGTTTATTTCAGAGTAAACATGATTAAAACAATAGGAAAAGGTGACTGGCAGTAACATCTAGAATTAATTCTGAGGCATTAGAGCTTTATCTTGTACGCAATGAGGAATTTTACAAAAATGTGAGATTGGGGATAGCCCTGGAATAAGGATTTTCATCTCCTCCTCTTCCTTTTTCTTTTGGGTCAAGCTCACAGAAGACAAAGGGGATAAAGGATATCCTGAGGTTGACACATGGAAGTAGGGAAGGGAATAATTATGATTGAGAGCAGTTTGGAGCTTGAGTAGGGGGAATGGATTTTGTAGCTACAACTAGGAAACGAATAGTGAAAATAATTACTTTTATTTGGTCTGGAATTTAATACCAGACCTTTTCACGTAAGGCATTAGTTCTTAGGCTTTTTTCCTTTTTAAAACTACTGAAAAAAAAATTTTTAAGATTTACTTTATAGTTTTTGACAGACAAAGAGAAGTGGGAGGGCCCAGAGCAGTCTCCATAGTTGTACATCATCAGTTTTCCACATAGTTTCATTCCACAAAGGTGGGGGGAGGGTGGGCTGGGGTGGGCTCCCTCATGGGAGGCATGAACCAGGGGCCTTCCATATGGGAAGCTTGCCCAGGGAGAACCGAACTAGGGCCACACCCCAGTTCAGCATATGGTTCCACACAGACCCAGGCTGGGATCGGGATTCAATTCTTGGCCCCTGTCTGCAAAGTGAGCATTTAATCTGCTGAGACATCCTAGCATCCCTTTTTAAAACTTTAAAACTTCAAATATATTTATAGAAAAGTACACAAAACAGAAATCTTCCATTTAATGAATATTTATAAGTCAAACATTCAAGAAATTGCTGTCCAAATCTTTTCTTTTTTATCACTAAAAATAACTAATAATCATTTTAAAAATCTTAATATGTAACGAGTGTTTGCAATGTACCATAAATGCTTTATATGTATTATTTATTTGGTCTTCACAACAATCCTATGAAGCATATATTATTATCCACATATATTGTCAAGGAAACTTGAAGTCTGCAATTCTTAAGTAACTAGCCCTAAGTCACAGGGGAGTTAAGTGGCAGAGCCTAAATTTACAGTGAAGGAGCATGACACTAAAGCCAGAACTCTTGCTCACTGTGCTATCCTGCCCCTCCGCTGATTGGAGCCTAAAGCTTGACCTATATGAAGCACACGTGAAAGTTAATTAATGGGGAAAATATTTAAATGTTAACTTCATCACAAAAATTCCTCTTCTGTTATTTTAAAACCTTGCTTATGAACATTTTTGACATCTTATTTATCATTTGATTTATTGCCTTTTTATTTTCTTTTTACTCTTGCAAATTTTCCTTATTAGTAAGGAGTCAGTTGATTTCAATGAAAAATAGTAACCCATATTCTTTGACATAACACTTAACACTTTAGTTTCTAATACTAGGTATTTTTATATACATTGTCTCATTTGCAAATTCAGCCAGCACTATCAAACTTGCTTCTCTCTCTCTCTGGAACCTCTGTTAGTAAGTGGTACTATTTAATTGTTCAAGCTTAAAACTTTATCCTTGACTCCTCCCTTTCTTCCTTTTCCTGTATTAGTTCTCTGAAGATTCCTCATATTTTTACCTTTGTTGCCAACCTTACTACCACTGCCCTAGTTTAGGCCCCTTTCATTCTCACCTATACAAGTGTGATAATGCACCGAATTCTCCTATCCTTGGTATCTTCCTACACCATTGTATCTTGTGGCTTTATCTTACTTGCCTGGTAAGATCATTCCCATTGCCTTTAGGATAAAATTAAAAGTCCTTAGCCTGCCACATATAATTGCACAAAAGGCCCTACCTTTTCTACCTCACCTACTACGGTACTTTTTTCTTACCTCTCCAGCAATGACAAAGTACTTGAGATGGAGTGGTAACCAGTATAATTTCCTTACTGTCCTCCTATATACCTTTTTTTAATATCAGTTTAGTGGGACTCATTCTGACAAACTCAATTAAGAGTTCTTCCTAGACATATCTCTGGACCACCAAGATTATAATTCTGTCACATCATATTGTAAAAAGAACCCTTCTGAAGTTATTCATAGGGCCCTTCCTTGTTGACTTAGTGCTATCAGTTCCTTTTCTTTTCCTTCTCTGCATTTATTGCTTTCCTAAGTGAATTTTTATTTGTCTCTTTGGGGTAAATTGTAGTGTACAACAAATTCTGTGTGTGTATAGCTGTTAAAGTTTGTTGGCTGTGTCAGGAAGCTCATGGAAGGCGTAGGGACCTGGGGTTTTGACTAGTTAGTTAGTGACCAATATATAAAATTTTATTAATACTCACTGAGAAGAGAGAGTAGATAATATACTTAAAAACACTGTATATTTGGGATTGAAAGGTACAGTATTATTTTAAGATATTAATAATTTCTTTTGGTATTGATCCATGGTATTGATGTAATAATGCTGTTAGCCCTCTTTTGACAGTCTCTTTTGCTATAATGTATTTCTGTACCAAGAATGGTGAAGAGGAGTGATGTTAGTTAACGCAAAATTCATATTGGTTCATATTTAATTCTTACCAGCACATTAACTGTTTAGCACTCCCAAGTAACAGCATTTGAACACAAACAGTTGAAGTACAGAAACACAGTTTAACACAGTAAACCCAATAGTATGCTCATTGCCCATTCACCCATATTCTTCCTCTTGACCACATTTAACCATATATTCAGTCTTAAAGGTGCTTATTACCCCAACTGTCTTAATGTATTTCCTTCTTTCTTCCTAATTTTGCAGAACATGAAAATTTTCAGGAATCTATATGTCGTATAGCAGATACACTATAGTGATCTTTTCTTGAATTTATTAAGAGTATATAATCTTTCTTGGTCCTGCTAGTTCATTGATGACATTTTCCATCTCTTTCCTATCCATTGAGTGTGAGCACGTCTTGGGATTCTGTCTGTGACTTCTGTTTAGACTGTTCTTGCACACATCAGCAGTTCCCTTAGTTTTAACTGTCATTTCAATGGAGAAGGGAGGGGGATTTAAATCTATTTTAATCATCTGCTGGAAATTAGTCACATGAGCATCCCATCAAGTTTGTCAATCTCCAAGTGTTTAAAGCTATGTTCTGCCTTCATTTTTCTTTTCTCTGTTTATGGCATCATCATTTTCACTGTGACCTGAATTTGAAATTTGAGAAGCTTCTTGGACTCCTTCCTCATCTTCCACATTCAGTCAGATGCCAGTCATGTAGCTTAAATCTGGGTGCTGTCTCTAGATTTTGGCCCTGTCTCTATTCCACTGCTTCCAGCATACTTTTGGCCTTATTACTTCTCACGTAGCAATTGGAAAAGTTGCCTCCAAAGTGGTGGTCTTCCAATTTATGAGAGTTTTCAGTGAGCCTGATACCTGATTTTATTTCTCCAGGATCAACCCTCCCCTCCTCCTTCACCCTCCCATCCCCTTTAAGCTCTAGCAACACTGAACTTCTTATATGCTTATACATAATCTGGAATCCGGCCCTCCTCTGCTTACCAATGCTGTTTCTATTCTCAGGGCTATCCTGCTGACTGGAATAGTCTTCCCTGCCTCTGGTTGCCTGGCCTAATATCCTACTCCTCTTAAATATTCAGGGGAAGCCGGGATGGCTCAGTGGGTTAGGCTCTCACTTTGCAGCGCTGGGGACCGCGGATCGAATCCCGGTCCCGGCCCGTGCGGAACCATGTGCTGAGCTGGGAGCTCCCCTAATTCAGTTCTCTCTCTCTCTCTCTCTCTCTCTCTCTCTCTCTCTCTCTCTATCTCCCCTTCTCTGTCAATAAATAAATAAATAAATAAATAAATAAATAAATAAAAATTCAACTCTTGTTTAGCTCTGAGAAGTCTTTCTGAATCCCTGTCAGCCACCCAAGTTGATTCTTCTTCATTCCTGGAAGAACTCAGTATATTTTACTCATTGCAGTTATAATCCATTTTAATTGTTTTTAATCTTTTTATTCTAGTATGTGAGCTTTTTGAGGGCAAAAATTATGTATATCCATCATTTACCTCTTAGTACAGTGGCTAGAATAAACTAAGCACTAAAATATTTCTTGAATGAATACATGTATACTAGGTATCACCAGCACACTATTTTTTCTAAAGTATATTTTTAAACTAACATTTTTAATCTTTTAGTGTCTTTTTCTACTGCTTCTCAAATCAAGTCCAAACTTTTTATGATAGGTAAAGTATCAGGAAATTAAGACACACACATAGTGAAACAAAAATTAAAAAAAATTTTAATCATAAAAATGTTCTAATATATAGAGAATAGTATATTAATCCTATGTTTATCCTTTAGGTTTAATAAGTAGCAATTTGCTGTTTTTGTTTCATCTTTTGTTCATCTATACTTATTTAACAGATATAACATTTTACTCCTGAAGACATAAATCTACTCTAAAAAATAAGAATGCATTCTTACATAGTACCATATCACCCTGACACAGTAATTTTCCTTATAACATCTAATCCAGTCTATATTTAAAGTTTTCCAGTTGTCCCTTAATTTTTTTCTTTTTTTTTTTTTAATATTTGGTTTTTAGAAGCATCATTAAACAAGATCAGACCATATTTGACTGTTTCTTTCTTTAATCTAGAACAGGAACAGGCACCCCCCCACCATCTTTTTATTGTGGTAAAATATACCATATATAAAATTTACCATTTTAAGTGTGTAGTTCTGTAACAATAAGAACATTCACGTTGTTGTATAACCATTGTCACCAGCTATCTCCAGAGATTTCTCATGTCCCCCAACTGAATCTCTCTTTATTAAACAATAACTGCGTTCTTCCCCTCCCCAGCCCCTGGCAACTTCTCTTCTACTTTCTGTCTTTATGAATTAACTACTCTAGGAACTTCATATTAAGTGGAATCATACATAATTTGTCCTTTTGTGACTGACTTATTTCACTTAACCATAATGTCTTCGAGGTTCATCCATGTTGTATCATGTGTCAAAATTTCCTTCTGCAGGGATGCTGGGATGGCTCCACGGGTTGAACGCGCCCTCATTTTGTAGCCCAGGGGTCTGAGGATTGTATCCCGGCCCTGGCCCGTGCGGACCCATATGCTGAACTATGGTGTTTCCCCATTTCAGTTCTGCCAGGGTGAACTTCCCATGCAGGAGGCCCTGTGCCTGGTTCCTGCCCTGTGCAGCCCTCCCTGACCACCTGCGGAGTGAAACTATGTCGAAAACTACTGATGTGCAACTATGGAGACTGGTCTGGGCCCTCCCCCTTCTCTCTGTCTTTCTCTGTCAAAAACATTCAAAATAAATCTTTAAAAATCCTCATTTTTATGGCTGAACAATATTCCATTGTATGTATATACTACATTTTGTTTATCCAGTCATCCATTGATTGATAATTGGCTTGCTTCCACCTTTTGGCTGTTGCCCTCCACATCATTTTTTAAATGCCATGAATTTGTGGAAGAAATGAAGTCAGTTTTCTTATATCAAGTTGAATCACATGAAATTGCTATTTTTGAGATTCAAAATAACCAAATATTGTCAATCTTAATAAACTCTTTGACCTAATGAAATGTCCTAACTACTGGATTTGTTTCTGTATGTTATGTCTTAACTTGTTTCTCTTATTTGTTACTACCCTTCAGATTTTCTGTAAACTAGAAGTTAGTTTAAGGGTTTGATTATCTTCAGTTTAAGCATTTTTTATTAAAAAAAAAAAATACTTCAGTTGGTGATGCTTGTGTACTTGAGAATACTTGTATATCAGTAGTGATGCTAAGATTGTTCAGAAAGTTCAGATGATAAAGAATAGTTTTGTTATAATGTCAAAAAGTAACCCAACGTCTTGGTATCCGGTAAAGGAATTAGAAAATGTATGTAGAAAATGTAACTTCAGAGTCACTGGCATTCTCTTTTTACAACTGACATAATTCCAAATTGACTTTTTGTTTTCTTAGCATAAGATTTGACTAATATTCTCATTTCGAAGTCTCTATTCCTTTACTATGATGGTAAAGCAATATTAAAAATATAAAGAGGATGTAGCAATACTTTGTGGCAGTTTTGATATAAAGATAATTTTTGTCACAGCTTAGAATACTAGCATTAACAGTTAGAATATGGTAAAATAAATCATGACTATATTTACTTGGAATTAGTTATTCTGAATGGTTGTTTTCTGGGTTATAAATTTATTTGTTTACGTACCAAATTTTCTCTTATTTTGAAATGCCAGTGTTTCTGAAAATGTTCTATAAATTTCTCTGCCTTCTTAAATAGAATATAATTTAATTTGTATAGTTTTCTGTATTTTAGTTCTTTTCTAAGTTATATTCTATTTAAGAAAATATATTATGAATATGGGTGTTAGTTTTTGCTTTTATTTAAGTGATACATTCAGGGTCTTAGATTTGTCAGAATTTTGTCATTAATTTCTGTGCTTGTGGAGTGTTTGCTCTTTGTAATTTTTTTTTTTTTTTTGCCTTTTTTCCCTTAACTTTTAGTCTGTCAGCTTTCTCTTTGATACTGTCAGCATGTTTACCTGTAGTAGCTTCTTTTTTCCCTTTTAATGTGATGCTTCAAATATCTTAGTTCACTTGGATTACAGATTTACTAAACACTTATTTATTATTTACTAATGTACCAGGCAGACATTGTTAATGCCAAAGATTATAAACATGAATAACATTTTTCTTCCTCTAGGGAAGTTAATTTTAGTGGGAGAGACTGATACCTAAAACTTAGTAATACAGCATGAGTTCTATGATGCAGATACATAATTTGCAAAGTACTATATACCTGAGATTAAGTGTACACAGATCACACTTGAGCTAAGTCTAGAGAGATGACTATGCGTTTGCCAAGACAGAAAGAAATGTAACATGAATAATAGTGAATATTTCATGGAGTCTTAAAGTCACGATGTGTTCAAGCAACAGTTAATATGATGACGGTACATCCATTCTCCAGTTCCTTTGGAAACCGATTCTGATTTGGCCTTTGGAAGCTGCTCTTCTGCCATTGGATATCTTTTGGTGGAGTTTGTAATCTTTATGTTCCTACTTCTGGTTAATTAAGGTGCCTCACCCTGTCTGGCTAACATAAATTAGGCCAATCAAATGTTGTCCCTGGCATTTTAATCTTGAGTGAGCTGATACTGAACTTAAGTGATTCATCTTGGTAGAAGTGTTGTGAAGAAATCTTCCATTAATTCCTGACACCTAGATCTGTGGAGTTGCTTTCATCCTGATTTTTTTTTTTCCATACGTCTGATTCTTCAGCTTTTCTCTTTGAATTGCTCTATATTCTTCCAATAAATTCTCCTGCCCTCCTAACCTGCTTCTTCTTAAATTAATTCAAGTATGTTTTTATTGTTTGCAACATAACTGTAAGATGATTGACTGTCCTGGTTTGCCCAGGACTGAAAAAGTTCTCAGGACACAGGATTTTCAGTGCCCAAACCAGGAATTTTTTGGACAAATCTTAACAGGTTGGTCACTGTATTCTATATTCAAACAGTTTGAGTATAAAGATAATGAGTTTTGGGGACCAGATGTTGTTCAAGTGAAAATATCCAGTGTGCAACTGAAAATAATGTGTGCAGAATGATCTTGCTTCAGTCATCTCAACTCAGTAGTTATTTGAATTCTGAACTAAGTATGAGATATAAAACAATGAAAAGAATGATAACCAAGAATTGTTGAGCATCTACTGTGTGCAAGGCACTCTGCTTATAAGAGCAATCTTAAATAATCACAAATTCCTATTACACAGATAAAGAAAATGTTTGTTTGTTTGTTTTAGTAAGAACATACAACTAGGAAGAGTCAGAACTGACATTCATTCCTAGATTTCCTACATTAAAACCCTGTTCCCTAACCATTCTCTTACCCTGTTTCAGGGTCCCTGCTGAAGGATTGTGTAAACTAGTATGGATATGTGAAAGCAAAGAAATACTTACTCTAATGGAAGTGTATAGAGAGTATTCAGTGGGTATATAGGGGAAGAATCAGCATGGGTGAATCAGGGAAGGCTTCATGGCGATGATTGTGCTCAAGCTGAAACTAGAAAAATGTCTAGGTATTTCTTTGATAGTAATTCTTAGGTGAGCCTGGAAATAACAGACAGCATGAAATGTTTGGGGAACTAAAGTAATTCAGTATCTCTTACAGGTGTATGATTGGAAAATTGGATAGGATTGCCAGAGACCAGATTGTGAAAAACCTCTCCTGTGAGGAAAATTTTAGGTAGGGAAGTGGTTTTGTGCATTTAAAATTCTTGCCTTCGCTGTACCAGAAGAGACAGATTGGTGAGGGTGAGGTGAGAGGTTGAGAAGAACGGTTAGAAAACACTTAGGGGTCTCAAAGATGGATGGTCTAATTTAGGGCAGGAGAGTTTTCTGAAGGAAGGGCAATAGTTGCAGTATCAAATATTGCAGAAAGGAGAGGTATTTATGAGGACCTGCAATAAGCCCTTTATTGTATTTGGTAATTGGGGGCCAGTGAGAAGTAGAAAACCCAGAGTAATGGAGGCTGGGAGCTAGATTATGATGGTGTAAGGAATGAGTTGTAGTTGTAGTAGTAGAACCAGTTAGTGGCAACTCAATTTAAAAGTAACTAGTATAGGAATCAGAGCTGACCAAATGTAGGAAAGAATTAGTGAAATTGAAGACAGAAATTTGGAATTGTCACAGAAGGAAGAAGAGAGAGACCTAAGAGATAAAAAAATTGAAACATAGCTACAGAACTGTCTGACTCCATTAGAAAAATAATATAAGAATAATAGGTATTCAAGAGAAAGCAGAGGATGAGATGGGCACAGAGAATTTGTTCAAATAGTAGATGAGAACTTCCCAAATCTATGGCAAGAACTGGAACCCCAAATTCAAGAAAGAAATAGGACCCCTAGATTCTTGAATCCTAACAGACCCTCTTCAAGGCATATTATACTGAAGATATCAAAGGTCAAAGACAAAGAAAGAATCCTCAAGGTAGCCAGAAGAAAGAATACCATACCTATAAAGGAAAGCCTATCAGATTATCATCAGATTTTTAAGAGAAACTCTACAAGCCAGAAGGGAATGGAACAAAATATTCAAAATACCAAAGGAGAAAAACTACCAGCAAAGAATCCTGTACTCAGCAAAGTTATCCTTTAGATATAAAGGAGGAATAAAGACTTTTACAGACAACAGAAATGGAAGGGATTCTCCAGCACAAATTCAGCATTTCAGGACATATTGAAGGAGGCGATTGGACCTGAAACAAAAAGTAAAAATAAATAGGGATAAACTGGAACAACAAAACATAAAAGGGGAGGAAGTAAAGGTTTAAATTTCCAAGGAGAATGGAACCTCTATGCAAAGGAACTTCTGCATAAATGAAATTTTCTTTTATATAAAGTTCATGGTAACCACTGAAAAGGAACCTAAAACTAGGAACAACAAAACATAAAAGGGGAGGAAGTAAAGGTTTAAATTTCCAAGGAGAATGGAACCTCTATGCAAAGGAACTTCTGCATAAATGAAATTTTCTTTTATATAAAGTTCATGGTAACCACTGAAAAGGAACTTAAAACTAGGACACATAGCAATAAAAGAAGAGAAAACAGAAAAAAATAGTCATAAACACCATCAAACTAAAATAACTGATGGGAATGAAAATGTGAAGAACCAATTAATAAAAAAGAGCTACCAGAAAACAAAACATAAAGTGGCTACACAAAATCCTCGTTTATTAGTCATCACCCTAAATGTAAATGGACTGAACTCACCAATAAAAAGTCACAGAGGAGCAAACTGGATAAAAAAACAAAAACCAACCTTTGCTGCCTACGAGAGACATACCTCAGGTACAAGGACAAACACAGACTCAGAGTGAAAGGGTGGAAAAAAATACTCCAAGCAAATGTCACACAGAAAAAAACAGGTGTAGCCATACTTATACCTGATGAAGCAGATGGCAGGATTAAAAAGATAGCAAGAGATGAAGATGGGTATTTCATAATATAAAGGGAACAATACAACAAGAAGATATTACACTTAATAATATATATATATATATATATATATATATATATATATATGCCTCCAACCAAGAAGCACCAAAATTTACAGAGCAACTACTGAGAGATCTAAAAGGAGAAATTGACAAAAACACAATTATAGTAGGAGACTTAAACACCCCACTGACAGCCATGGATAGATCATCCAAACAGAAAATAAGTAAGGAAATATCAGCTTTAACCCTTTCCAGTCCAATGTTGGACCTCATCCGACATTGTACTTTTTATCTTCCTCTTTGATGTCGGACAACGTCCGATATGTACTTTTTTGTTGAAAGAATTTTTTTATTAATTGTTAAATTAATTGGAATGACATTAGTTGATAAAAACTACATAGGTTTCAGGTGTACAAATCTACATTACATTGTCTATGCATTGTATTATGTGCTCACCACCAGAGCCAGCTCTCTTTCCATCACCATATATTTGGTGCTCCCTCCCTTCTCTCCTCCCCACCCCACCTTACCCTCAGGTAACCACTAAACTATTGACTGTGTCCATGAGTTTTTGTTTTTTTGTCGCTTTTAGTTTTATATTCCACCTATAAGTGAAGTCATATGGTTCTTGATTTTTTCAATCTGGATTATTTCACTTAATATGATGATCTCGAGGTCCATCATGTTTGTCACAAATGGCTGTATTTCATCTTTTCTTAGTGCTGAGTAGCATTCCATTGTGTAGATGTACCACTAGCTTCTTTACAGTCATCTATCAAAAGACACTTTGGTTTGGAAATATTTTAAATAATACTTTTTTAAATATGTAGGATATAAAGAATAGTATATACTAGATGCTTTTACATAGATATCTCTTCTCTTTGGTGCTAAACTGTGTAAAAAAAAATGTCAACAGAAAGTGTTAAGGTAGGCCTTAGACACTAGAAAAATTATTAGAAATTATAACCATGTTCTCAAACTTATTACCCAGCTCAAAAGTAGACATATCAATAGTAGTTATTCAAGTGCAAGATGAGGGTTTGTTTAGAATAGATGTCTGAGCTCTATTAGTCTCCCTTCTGATACACTACAAGTCTCTTCAGCTTAGAGACAGACTGCTGCTGGAAGGGTCTAACCATTACAAGTTACAGTTCTTCCTTGTATTTGAGAAGGTGCTCAGATTGCCACTTCTGGTTTCCTCGCAGAGGAATCTGCTTTCTAGAAGTACGAGTATCAGAGAGACCAGTGTTAAAAAGCACTCTTTAGTTTTCCCCTTCCTAATCTTGTGCTGACCAGCTCATTAGCTTTTTGTTACATTTCTTCGCCGATTATTTTGTTGGAGCCTGTCTGACTTCTACTTATTTTAGTACTTACTTTAGCCAACTCATTGTGTAATTTTTACTCTTTCTTTGATCGCCAAGTGTTTTGGTGTAAACAGTTGAGTGTCCATATCTACACTGACAGGTTCTACACAAGTCCTCAACTTGCTCGGGAATTGCATGGAATAAAAATGCATATAACAGAAACAGTTATGCCTTCTAGGAAGGACTTTCCAAGCGATCTGAAAAAGAAGAAACTTCAGGAATATGAATTATATGCCTGTCAATGTGATATGAGAATGATGTGCCTCTCATTCCATGAAAAGAGGAGAGTGACAATGCTTAGTACATTCTTTGGCCCTCAGACAAATTTGATCACTGGTTATAGGAAGAAACAACCTGCTCAATTTGAAAAACCAGCAGTTATTTTAGAATACACAAAGTGTATGGGAGGAGTAGATAGGGATTGATCAGTACTGTGGATGTTACGCATTTACAAGGAGGTCCTACAAATGGTAGAAGAAATTATTCTTTTGACTGATGGAAGATGCTGTTGTAAACAGCTATATTCTAATACTCAGCAGATAAGGAGAGTGGAGAAAAATTGCAGACTCACCTTTCTTACAGGAGAAATCAAATAACTCAGCTTGTGGGCAATGTGAGGAAAAGATTCTAGAAAGAGAGGAAGACCGTCATCTTCTGACCTTGAGGAAAGGCTAAATGGAAAGATGCACTTCATAATGCAAAACAAAAAGCAATCAATGAAAGATTGCATGGTTTGCAGCAGAAGAAATGAGAAAGAGGGAAGGAGAGAGACAATTTTCTACTATGAGACATGCAAGAGGAAGCCTGGACTTCATCCTGGAGAATGCTTCAAGAAGTACCACACACAAAAAAATTATAAACGAGTAAACATATATAATTTATTATTATGTTTAACATTAAAAAAGAAAATAAATCACCATTTATGTTTATATTATGTGTTTCTCCTTTCAAACTATAGTGTAGTAATAGAAATCCACCGACCTCTTTCCCAGCCAAAATAAATTGGAGTTGGGGGGATGCGGGTTGCATAAATATTGGATTGGAAAGGGTTAAATGATACATTACTGCAATTGGACATAGTTGACATTTACAGGATATTTCATCCTACAACACAGGACTATACATTCTTTTCTGGTGCACATGGAACATTCTCAAGGATAGCCCACATGCTGGGACACAAAGCTAGCCTCACCAAATTTAAGAAGATTGAAATCATACTAAGTGTATTCTCTGATCACAAAGCTTTGAAATTGGAGATCAAGTACAAAAAGAAAGCAGGGAAAACCACATATACATGGAGATTAAACAACATCTTATTTAAAAATGACTGGATTAAAGAAGAAATAAAAGAAGGGATTAAAAAATACATAGTTAAATGACAATGAAAATACAACATACCAGAATTACTGAGATGCTGCAAAAGCAGTAATAAGAGGAAAATTTATATCACAACAGGCCTATGTCAAGAAACAAGAAAAATTACTAGTAAACAACCTAATACTACATCTTCAAGAACTAGAAAAAGAACAAAAAACACCCAAAGCCAGCAGAAGGAATCAAATAATAAAAATCAAAGCAGAACTAAATAGAGAATAGAAAAGCAATTGAAAAAATTAATGCAACAGAGAGCAGGTTCTTTGAAAAAAATTGTTAAATTGACAAACCTCTGGCTAGGCTTACTAAGGGAACTAGAAAAATACACAACCCAAATTAGAAATGAGACAGGGGAAATTACAAATGATTCCACAGATATACAAAGGCTCATACAAGAATACTATGAAGGACTATATGCCATGAAATTTTGCAACCTAAAAGAAGTGGACAAGTTTTTAGAATCATATACCTAGACTGAATCACGAAGAATTGGATAACCTAAACCAGTGATCGGCAAACCAATCAACAGTAAGGAAATGGAAACAATCATCCAAAACCTTCCCAAAAGCAAAAGCCCAGGACCAGATGGTCTCACTAATGAGTTTTACCAGACATTCAAAGAGGAACTAACACCTATCCTCAAACTTTTCCAGAAAATTGAAGAAGCAATACTTCCCAACTCATTCTATGAGGCCACCATTACCCTAATATCAAAGCCTCGCAAGGACATCACAAAAAAGGAAAACTATCGACCAATATCGCTCATGAACACTGGTGCAAAAATCCTAAAAAAAATACTAGCAAATAGAATACAACAATGCATTAAAAAAATTATACATCACGATCAAGTGGGATTCATCCCAGGGGCACACGGATGGTTCAACATATAGGAATTGATCAATGTGATACACCACATAAAATAAAAGGTAAAAACCACATGATTATATCAATTGATGCAGGAAAAGCATTTGACAAGGTACAACATCCATTTATGATCAAAACACTTAACAAAATGGGTATAGAAGGAAAGTACCTCAACAAAATAAAGGCCATATATGACAAACCCTCAGCAAATGTCATACTGAATGGGGAAAAACTGAAACCTTTTCTTCTAAAATCAGAAACATGACAGGGATGTTCCCTGTCACCACTGCTATTCAATATAGTGCTGGAAGTTCTAGCTAGAGCCATCAGGCAGGAAGAAGAAAAGGCATCCAAATTGAGAATGAAGAAGTTAAACTGTCACTTTTTGCAGATGACATGAACCTTTATATAGAAAGCCCTAAAGACTCTACCAGAAAACTATTACCAATAATAAATGAATATAGTAAAATTGCAGGATACGAAATCAATGTACAAAACTCCACAGCATTTTTATATGCAAGCAGTGAAACTTCAGAAAGAGAAATGAAATGATAACTTTTGCGATCAAAACAAAAAGAATAAAATACTTAGGAATAAACTTAAAGATCATGATGGACTTATACATGGAAAACTATAGGACACTATTAAAAGAAATTAAAGAAGCTTCAAAGATATGGAAAGATACTCCGTGTTCATGGATTGGAAGAATCAACATAGTTAAAATGGCCATATTACCCAAAGCAATATACAGATGTAATGCAATTCCAATTAAAATCCCATAGACATTCTTTCAAAAAATAGATTAAAAAATTATCAGATTCATATGGAACCACAAAAGACCCCAAATCGCCAAAGCAGTCCTCCAAAAAAAGAATAAGACTGGAAGCATCACACTCGCAGACTTCAGTCTGTAGTACAAAATATCAATAATCACAACAGCTTGTTATTGGCAGAGAAACAGACATACAGACCAATGGAACAGAATTGAAAACCTAGAAATAAACCTGCAAGCATATGGACAGATAATTTTTGACAAAGAAGCAAAAAATATACAGTGGAGGAAAAAAAGCTTTTTTAGTAAATGACCCTGGCAAAAACTGAAAAAGCACATGCAAAAGAATGAATCTGGACTGAACTCTCACCATACCAAAATTAACTCAAAGAGGATTAAAGACCTCGCCATAAGACCTGAAACAATTAAGTGCATAGAAGGAAGAATAGGTACTAAACTTATAGACCTTGGATTCAGAGAGCACTTTATGAACTTGACCCCAAAAGCAAGGGAAGTAAAAGCAAAAATAAATGAATGGGATTACCGGTATATCAAACTAAAAAGCTTTTTACAGCAAAAGACACCATCAACAAAGTAAAAAGAAAACCAAGGGAATGGGAGGATATATTTGCGAACAATGACTCTGATAAGGGTCTAATATCTAAAATATATAAAGAACTCATACAACTCAACAACAACAAAAAAAAATCCAATTAAAAAATGGGCAGAAGGCCTAAATAGATACTTCTCTCTCAAAGACATACGAATAGCCAATAGACACATGAAAAAATGCTCCACTTGGGGAAGCCGGGATGGCTCAGTGGGTTAGGCACTCACTTTGCAGCCCTGGGGACCGAGGATTGAATCCCAGCCTGTGCGGACCCATATGCTGAACTGTGGAGTGCCCCCAGTTCAGTTCTCACCAGGGTGAGACCCTGGCCCACTTCCTGCCCTGTGCAGCGCCGCCCACCTGTGGAATGAAACTATGTGGAAAAACCAATGATGTGCAACTATGGAGACTGTTCTGGGCCCTCCCCCTTCTCTCTGTCTCTGACTCTGTATCTCTCTCTCTGTCAAAAACAATAAATAAATCTTAAAAAAAAATGCTCCACATCACTAGCAATTAGGGAGATGCAAATAAAAACTCACAATGAGATACCACCTCACACCTGTTAGAATGGCTATAATCAGCAAGACAAGGAGTAACAAGTGCTAGAGAGGCTGTGGAGAAAAAGGAACTTTCATACACTGCTGGTGGGAATTAAATTGGTAGAACCACTATGGAAGGCATTGTGGAGATTCCTCAAAAAATTAGGAATGGAATTGCCATATGACCTAGCAACCCCTCTTCTAGTTGTCTACCCCCAAAAACCTGAAAACCTTAATTCGCAAAGATATATGTACTCCAACATTCATCGCAGTACTGTTTACAGTGGCCAAGTCATGGAAACTACCAACGTGTCTTTTTTTTTAATATATATATATATTTTTTATTTTGACAGAGAGAGAGAGAGAGAGATACAGAGACAGAGAGAGAACTGAACTGGGGGAGCTCCCAGTTCAGCACATGGTTCCACACGGGCCGGGGCCAGGACTAGATCCTCGGTCCTCGGTCCCCGGCACTACAAAGTGAGCACCCAACCCACTGAGCCATCCCGGCTTCCCCCCAACATGTCTTTTGATAGATGATAAAGAAGTTGTGATACATTTACACAATGGAATATTACTCACCAATAAGAAAAGATGAAATACAGCAATTTGTGACAACATGGACTAACCTTGAAAACATCTTAAGTGAAATAAGTTAGACTGAAAGAATCAAGAAACATATGACCTCACTCATAGGTGAAATATAAAACGAAAAGTTGGGCAAGCTGTGATGGCTCAGCGGGTTGAGCACTCGCTTAGCAGCCCTGGGAACTGAGAATTGAATCCCAGCCCTGGCTCGTGTGGACCCATATGCTGAACTGTGGTGTGCTTCCCATGCAGGAGTCCCTCATTTTGGTTTTTGGCCCGCGCCCCCCCCCCCCCCCCCGGTTTGTCTCATGGCTCGAGGGACATGTCTCCCATGCTGGAGGCCCCCAGCCCAGTTCCGGCCCTGCGTGGTCCCCACCTACCTGTGTAGAACAAAAACACCATGTCGAAAACTGATGAAGTTCAACTGTGAGACTGCTTTGGGCCCTCCCACCTCTCTCTGTCTCTGACAAAAATAAAGTAAATCTTTAAGAAAAAAACTGAAAATAACAAAGAAACAAAAACTCATGGACACAGTCGTTTGGTGGTTGCCTGGGTGTTGGGGTGGGGAGGTGAGGGGGGGCATGGGGAGGGGGCATTAAATGTAAAAATAAATAAATAAATAATTTGGTAGTCATAGGAAGGAGGGACCGAACCACAAGTTAGTTTGAGGAAGTGTAGGGCTAAAAGAAGTTCTTTTGTTTCTTATTTTTTTATAAGTATGGAATTAACTATTGTTCGTAGGCTGAATTGAGGAAACCAGAGCAAAAGAGACTTAATGGCATGGCTAGAAAAGGGATTGAGACTAGAGTAAGTGAGGAGCTATTGGGGAGGTGAATTGAGAGATATAAGTAGTGGTTGGGTTTTGCATGGGCCTCTGGTGGAAAGGACTTGGATAAGTACAGGCAGATGTGAGAATGGGTTGCAGTAGAGTAGGGAAACTAGAATAGATTATGTTTAATTATCTATTCACTTATTAGTTATACTTCTACTTTTATTTAAAAGTTAAATATATTTTAAAGGGGAAGAGATGAAAATATAAACCATGATTCTAAGTAAGACAATTTCAGCTTTCAGATATATTTACAAGTTTTAGGGAGAAAGTTTTTGAACTGGTAAATCCCAATTAAGGCTACTAAACTATTTAATCTTTAAATGCAAATTTACTCTTGTATGAGAATAAATTCTCATTGACTTAAATCCTTCTGTAGGAGTGGCTATAATTAAAATACTTCCTCACTTCCCTTGTATAGTTTAGTTACTGTCATAGACTATGGCTTGTATCAATATTGTGATTTTCAGTTATACATTGAATTCTAGGAACATTATTTTGCTTGGAATAAAGAAATTGGTGCTTGGATGTTAAGGTTCTAGAGGCTGGACATTTGCTTTTGTTTTTGAAACTTTGGGAAAGTGGGATATTTTGATAGACCTGGAGCTAGATTAATCCAGTTTTGAAATACAGAGGGAGAAAGTACATGGACTATAGATTGTGATTATGATTTTTGCCTTCAAGGGGCACTTAATATAGTGGGTTGTCTTTCTTACTTTCTTTTTCTTATAGATAATGCTAACTTGATTCTAAAATTCATATGGTTTTGCAAGGGATGCTCCCAAATAGCCAAAAGAATCTTAAAAAAGAAAAAGTTGGAGAACTCATACATGGCAATTTTAAAACTTACTACAAACATATAGTAATCAAGACTGTGCAGTACTGACATAAGAACAGATGTATAGATTAATGGAATAGACTTGAGAGTCCTGAAATAAATTATTTTATTTACAATTGATATTTTTTTGTAGTTCAGTCGATTTTTCAATAAGGTTACCAAAACAATGTAACAGGGAAAGAATAGTCTTTTCAAAAAAAAGTGCTGGGACTACTGGATATCCACATGTAAAACAATATCAGACTTCTACTTCATACCACATACAAAAATTAACTCAAAGTTGATCAAAGACCTGAATGCAAGAACTAAAATAATAAAAGTATCAGAAGAAATTATAGGGGTAGATCTTTATTACCTTAGATTGGGCATTGTTTTCGTAGTATGACACTAAAAACACAACTGATAAAAAAATATATCTAAGTTGGAATTCATCAAAATTAAAATATTTTGTGTATTAAAAGAGGTGATTGAGAAAATGATAAGGTATCCCACAGATGGGAGAAAATATTTGCAAATCATATACCTGATAAGAGATTTGTACCTATAATATATAAAGAACTACAATGTGACAATAAAAAACAACCAAGTGATTCAATTTTAAGATGGGCAGAGGACTTGAACAGACAGTTTTCTAAAGAAATTATGCAAATGGCCAATAAGCACATGAAAAGTTCCTCAACATTATTGGTCATTATGAAAATGCAGATCAAAAGCACAGTGGGATATTACTTCATAACCATTAGGACAGCTAACAAACATAAGAACAAGTATTGGGGAGGATATGCAGAAATTTGAACCCCCATACACTTCTGATGAGATTATAACATAGTTCAGCCACTTTGGAAAAGTGGCACTTCTTCCAAATATTAGTCATAGAGCTACCATATAACCTAGCAATTTTACTCCTGGGTATATACTTGAGATGTGGAGACATGTACACACACATTCATAATAACATTTTTTATAATAGCCCAAAAGTGGAAACAACCCAAGTTTCCATCAGTTGATGAATGGATAAATACAATGTGGTATAATATCCGTACAATGATATACAGTTGACTCTTGAACAACACAGTAGTTAGGGATGCCGACACTCCATGCAATTGATAATTTATGTATAACTTCTCTGACTCCACCAAAACTTCATTCTTCCTTTGGTATCTGCAGGGGATTGGTTTCAGGATGCCCAGTGTGTCTACAGTTTACCAACCACAGTAGGAAATATCATTTTCAGTTCATAATAGGTTGAATCCATAGATGTGAAACTGGGGGATATGGAGGGTATATTTATTGAAAAAGGAAAAATTCATGTATACGTGGACCCATGCAGTTTAAGCCGAAGTTGTTCAAGAGTTAAGTGTATTACTTAGCATTAAAAAGAAGTGGAGTACTGGTGATGCTGGGATCGCTCAATGGTGAGCGCTTGCTTCAAAGTCATGAGGTCCAGGGTTCGATTCCTGGCCCCAGCCTGTGCAACCCCATATACTAAGCTGCGGTGCAACTGGTAACCACAGGGACGGTTTGGTGGTGAAGGTTCTCACTTCCCATGCAGGAGGCCCCCAGTTCAGTACCCGTTCCACACAGCCCCACATCCACCTGTGTAGAACAAGTCTATGTCACAACTAATGTACAGCTGTGGAGACTGCTCTGGGCCTTACCCCCTTCTCTGTATCATCCCTCGCTCTCTTTCTCACTTTTGCTCAAACAAATCTTTTAAAAAAGTGAAGTACTGATAAATGCTACAACGTGGGTGAATCTCA
This sequence comes from Craseonycteris thonglongyai, assembly GCA_004027555.1. Lineage (NCBI taxonomy): Eukaryota > Metazoa > Chordata > Mammalia > Chiroptera > Craseonycteridae > Craseonycteris > Craseonycteris thonglongyai. The sequence continues at coordinate 18,465 of PVKE010007062.1, read as the reverse complement.
AAAACTTTATGCTAAGAGACCGCATATTATGATTTCATTTATAGGAAATGTCCAGGCAGTGAAATCTATAGATGTAAAAAAGTAAATTAGTGATTTCCAGGTGATACGGAGTAGATGTATGGAGAATTAATCATAAACAGTATGTGGTTTCTTTTTGTAGTGGTGAAAATGTTCTAAAACTAGATAATGGTGATGGGTGCACAACTCTGAATGTACTAAAACCTACTGAATTTACACTTTAAAGGATTGAATTTTATGGTATGTGAATAATATCTGAATGAAACTGCTGCTGAGGGGAAGCCGGGATGGCTCAGTGGGTTGAACACTTGCTTTGCAGCCCCAGGGACCAAGAATCAAATCCCAGCCCCGGCCCATGCGGACCTATGTGCTGAATTGAAGTGTGCTTCCCATGCGGAAGGTCCCCCATTCATCCCCCCCGCCCTTGGTTGGGCCCCTGGCTTGAGGGGGTGTGCCTCCCATGTAGGAGACCCCCACCCCAGTTACCACTCTGTGCAGCCCCGCCCACTTGTGTGGAATGAAGCCGTGTCCAAAACTGATGACGTACAAGTGTGGAGACTGCTCTGGGCCCTCCCCCTTCTCTCTGTCTCTATCTCTGTCTGTCAAAAACAATAAAATAAATCTTAAAAAAAAACTGTTGAGAAAATAAATTATGCCTAATACAGTACAAATAGCCTAATGAAGACATTCTGAGAATGGAAAATTATATATAAGAGTAACATGGAATTCTAGCTTCTAGTAATGATGCAGCCTTAGATGAATTACCTAACAATGATAAAATCTGGACAATTTTCTTTTTTTTTTAATTGAGAAGATTCCCCTCAGGCTACTAATTATCCTTTTTTTTTTTTTAAATAAAGATTTTTATTAAAATAAATCTAACATATATTAGTATCAGGTGTATACCATAGTTATTCAGTATTTATATACCTAAAGTTTTAAGTGATCACCATGATAAGTCCAGCAACTATCTGACACTGTACCACACTACCACAATATTTAATATTTTTCCTATACTGTACATTACATCCCCATGACTTACTTGTTTTATTTCTGGAAATTTGAACTTCTTTTTTCCCTTCACCTTTTTCACCCCTTTAACAAATTTTCGGTTGTACTTGACATACAATATTAATTTCAGGTGTGCAGCTTAATATTTAGACATTTATATAAATTAAGAAATGATCATCTAACTCCTCTAGTGCCCACCTGGTACTATACATAGTTATTTCCATATTATTGACTGTATTTCCTATGCTTTACTTTATATCCCCATGACTTTTTTAATTGTATTATTATTATTTTTTATTGTTTTTCACAGTGAGAGAGAGAGAGAGAGAGAGAGAGAGAGAGAGAGAGAGAGATACAGAGACAGAGAGAAGTGGGAGGGCCCAGAACAGTCTCCATAGTTGCATATCATTGGTTTTTCCACATAGTTTCATTCCACAGGTGGGTTCGGGGCTGCACAGGGCAGGAACTGGGCCGGGGTCTCACCCCAGTGGGAACTGAACTGGGGGCACTCCCCAGTTCAGCATATGGGTCCACACGGGCTGGGGCTGGAATTTGATCCTCAGTCCCCGGGGCTGCAAACTGAGCTCTTAACCCACTGAGCCATCCCAGCTTCCCCTGTAACTGTATTCTTAATGCCTTCACTTTTTTCACCCTGCTCCCTAACCCCGCTGTCATCTATCACCTCATTAAATCTAGTACCCATCTGACACCATACATAATTATTATGATATTATTTATTATATTCCTTATGTTATACCCTACATCTCCACGGCTACTTTGTGACAACCAATTTCTACTTCTTAATCCCTTTCTCTTTTTCACTTGTCCCTAATCCCCCTCCTGTTTGGCAACCATCAAAATGTTCTTGGCATCTATCAGTTTGTTTGTGTTTTATTTATTTTCTTTAGAGTCCACGTATAAACAAATCCACCTTGTAGCTATTTTTCTCTGTCTGACATACTCCATTCAGCACAATACCTTTTAGGTCCATTCATGCCTCTGTAGATGACAAGAACACATTTTCTTCCTTGGCCTAGCAATATTTCATTGTATATGTGTATCACCTATTCTTTATCCTTCACAGACACCCAGGTTGCCTCCACATCTTGGCTATTGTAAACAGTGCTGCAGTGATCAAATGGATGTACATGTCCCTCAAAGTAACATTTTGGGTTTCTTCAGATACTCAGAGGTGGGATTACTGATTACTGAGTCGTTCTTTGTTTCTTGTTATAGCCTTTGTTTTAAAGTCTATTTTGTCTGGTATAAGTATTGCTACTCAGTTTTTTGTTTTCCATTTTCTTGAAATATCTTTTTCCGTCCCTTTACTTTTGGTCTGTGTGTGTCTTTTGTTCTGCTGTGAATCTCTTATAGGCATCATGTGTAAGGATCTTGGTTTCTTATCCATTCAACCATCCTATCTTTTGATTGGAACATTTAATCCATTTACATTTAAAGTAATTATTGATAGATATGTAGTTACTGCCATTTGATTTTTTGTCTGTTTTTTTCTTTTTTCATCTTTTAATAATTTATTTTTATTTATTTATTTATTTTTGACAGAGAGAGAGATACAGAGACAGAGACAGAGAGAGAACTGAACTGGGGGAGCTCCCAGTTCAGCATATGGTTCCACACCGGCCGGGGCCAGGATTCGATCCTTGGTCCCCGGCACTGCAAAGTGAGTGCTTAACCCACTGAGCCATCCTGGCTTCACCTCTTTTTCATCTTAAACAAGTCCCTTTAGGATCCTTGTATAGTGGTTTGACTTAATTTTTTTATTGTATGGTAAGCTCTTTATCTGTCCTTTGATTCTACATGATAGCCTTGCTGGGTGGAGTAATCTTAGTTGTAAGTTCTTGCTTTTCATCACATTGAATACTTCATGCCAATCCCTCTGACCTGCAAAGTTTCTGTTGAAAAATTAGATGACAGTCTCATGGGAGCTCCCTTGTAGGTTAATTATCTGCCTTTCTCTTACTGCTTTTAAGATTCTCTCTTTGTCTTTAAGCTTTGGCATTTTAATTATGATGAGTTTTGGTTTGGGCCTCTTTGTATTCATCTGGTTTGGGACTCTGTGCTTCCTGGGTTTGCATATCTTTTTCTTTGCCAGATTAGTGAAGTTTTCTGTCATTATTTCTTCAAATAGGTTTTTAATTTCTTGCTCTGTATCTTCTTCTCCTGGTACCCCTATGATGCAAATGTTGGTATGCTTGATGTTGTCCCAGAGGCCCCTTAAACTATCCTAATATTTTTGGATTCTTTTTGATGTTCAGATTGGATATTTTCTGCCACTTTACTGTCTAAATCACTGATTCAATTTCTCTGCTTCATCTAATCTATTGATTCCCTCTAATGTATGCTTCATTTCAGTTATTGTATTCTTTATTTCTGACTGGTTCTTTTTATGTTTTCTATCTCCATTTTAATGTTTCCTATCTCCTTGTTGAAATTCTTACTGAGATCGTTGCGCATCCCTACAACCAATGTTTTGAATTCTATATCTGATAGATTGCTTATTTCCATTTTGTTCTGCTCTTTTTCTGGAGCTCTGTTCTATTCTTTCATTTGTGACATGTTTTTGTTTTGTTTTGTTTTTGTTCTTTAATTCCCATTTTGGTTGCCTCCCTGTGTTTGTTTCTATGTATTAAGTAGGGATGCTATGTGTTCGTAGAGTAGCTCTATGTAGTAAGTGTGGTGTGGGACTTAGTGGTGCATTCTTGAGCCAGGTACTCTAGGTATGTTCCTTGTGTGTGTTGTGTGTGCCCTTCTGTTATATTTAGTTGAGCCTTGGTTGCTGTTTGCACATCTGGGAGGGATTGATCCTCGGCTCATTGGTTGTGAGGACTGGTGGTGACTATAGTGGAGGAGCTGTTGTTCAGGGTCTGACTTTATGAAGCAGGTTCACTTTAGTGGGGCTCTGGTTCCTGCCTACTGTGTGCCCTTTGGGTGTGTCATCCCTGGAGGCAGCTGGGTGATGGTGCAGCTAGGTCTGAAGCTAGCCAATGGGCATGCCAGCCCCCGGGTCTCCTGAGAGGGGACCCACTGTGGCCAAGTTCAGCTGCAGCCTGTTCTCTGCCCATATCCAAAGCCGAGATACCCCCCACCCCACCCCTGATTTTTAATGGTCAGACTGGAGTTGGGACCAGTCCTTTGTATGTCTTCAGGTAATTCTCAGTGATGCTTGTTCCGTAATTTAGTTGTAATTTTGATATGGTTGTGAGAGGAGGTAAGCACATCTTTTTAACTACTCTGCCATCTTGACCAGATCTTGGACAAATATTAAATACTTTATTTAAAGCCACTGGAAAGTGATTAACAGCAGACAGAAACTGAAGGGGTACCTATTCTGATAACTCTCTGAAGAAATTTATGAGTTGGTGGTTTTGTCTGAGACTATTTCGTAATCCTCCCACTTCTTGGAGCAAAGTACTACATCTTTATTGGTTTGACATATCAGAGTATGGAGTTTCAGGCTGACAGAAAAGCCAAAAACTTAGCAGAGAAATCTGAAAGATCAGAAGCTGCAAAGGGAGTGAGCCTTAAAATTTGCACATAAGATCTTCCCAGATGTCTAGCAGTCTGTTATACTGTGCATAAATTGGTGTGTATGTGTAAAATTCTTTAAAAATTTTTAAAGGAATCCCATTGTAAAGTTATTTATAAAGTAATAATGTTATGTTCCTATTCAGTTTTAAAAAATTGTAGTTGATATCAGGTACTGTGAATGCAGTGAAATTTTCTGTCTGCAGTGGAATTGGAATATATATTTTTGAGACATTAAAACAGGTTTAAATTTTTTGATATTAGGTTTAGTATTCAACTTCCCCACCCCCTTTTATATTTTCTTAAACTGTAGCTAGCAGACCATGGGACTTAGAAGAAGGAGGTTTGAAGTTTTCTATTCAGTCTTAATTTCCTATACTAGTCAAGACCTTTTAGATTAAAACATTGCTGGTCTTCCAGAGGTGAATCCATTCAATAGCAAATTTAATATAATTTAATATTCTGATGTTTATATTCTAAGTTGTTGTTTTGATGAGTTTGAAGTTGTTGAGTTTGAAGTTCATAAACTGTGAGTCTTTATGAAAAATAAATCACTTAAAAAATGACATCTCTTTTGAGGAATTGCTCTAACACTCTCAGGCAGAACTAGTTGGTGCTTCCAGTGATTACAGTGTAACCCATACTTAAATGATAGAAAAGATTAAAGAGCACACTGTAGTCAGCACTGCTCTAAATTGGAATATGCCTTTTTAGTTGGATAAAATCTAGTAGTTATGGTTCGGTTACAGCTAGGGAGCCCCTTTTGGTCTACATTTATCTTGGAAGTTGTTCTATTCTCAGTATACAGGCAAGAGACTATTAATGGCCTTCCATCACAAAAATTCAGTGGAATGGAGAAGTAATAGAATTTAAAATTGAAGTGCAAATTACAGTCTGCAGAAAAGAAAAATGAATACCGTATTTTCCGGCGTATAAGACAACTTTTGAAACGAAAAAAAGTCAACCGAAAATCAGGGGTCGTCTTATACTCCCGGTCGTCTTATACGCCGGAAAATACGGTATTGATGACTCCCTACTTTGTCATACAAATTGTGCTAGGTGCTTTAATTAAAGTTTATATTGCTTAATTTTCAGAACCACTTTTTGAGGTAGTTTAATATCCCACCTTTAAGAGTGCTATTTTCTATAGATAGAGTAAAAACAATAGGTGAAACAAGATCAATGTGGAAATTGATGAGCACAGTTTTGAATATGTTAAGGAACTTTTGGATTTTTCTGGGGAGTAATCCAGGAGACACTTCACCTCGTAGAGAAACGTGAATTTAAAAATTTAAGCTACTTAAATTCCCATGGTTTGGGGCTTGCAGAATATATCAAAATTTATACATACAGGGATAATTCAAGTGTGACATCTGAAATTTATTGTCCACTTTGGCTGCCTTTCCTTCTCAGAAACTAAAGTTCCTTACATATTCTCTCCATACCCACGTCACACATTTTGTCCATTTTTATGAGTAGCAGCTTAAAATTTTTCTTATTTGTGCACATGGGCTATATCATTTCCTGGTGTGGATAATTCCTCCAACTCCATTTTTAATTAATTTCTTGGGGGCTTATCCTTGAATGAGACCTTCATATATGATTAGTACATAATTAAAAGTAATGCTTCATGGGGATGCCAGTAGTTGAGTGGTTGAGCATTTGCTTCGTGAGGTCTCGGGTACAATTCCTGGCCCCAGCCCATGCAATGCCATATACTGAACTGTGTGTGGCCCAACTGGTAACTGCTGGGATGGCTCAGCGGTAAAGATTCTTGCCTCCCATGTGAGTGGCCCCCAGTTAGGTTTCTGCTCTGCGTGGCCCCATATCCACCTGTGTGGAATGAAACCGTGTCACAGTTGATGACGTACAACTATAAAGACTGCTCTGGGCCCTTTCTACTTCTCTTTTTCTCCTCTCAAAAACAATAAAATCTTTATTTTAAAAAGTAATGCTTCATTTAATGAAGTATATGTTACAGAATTTAAGGAGTTTGTCACTTGGGGTATTCTATTCAAGAACTAGATGTGATTGTCATTGTTAGGTAGTTTTATTTACTTGCAGCAAATAAAGGAGTGTGTGTGTGTGTGTGTGTGTGTGTGTGTGTGTGTGTGTGTATGTGGTATGTATAAAATCTCATGTAAATGGAATTCAAATCTGAAGCTCTGTCACCCCAAAGAATGGCTTAGCTATTACTTCTACACATTATTTGGTTGATTACATGTTGATTTCTTCTTTGTAGTTAGTTGCACTTATCCTTTTGGGTTCTTTCAAGCTTATCCTATTTACAGTTGCACGCTCAAAATACTGTGCTACATTTTAACATTTAGCTAGAATAGCGTTTAATCAGAACTGTCTGGATATTGAGACCCTTGTTCTATCTATCGATTAGGTGTATAGATCAGTGGAATAGAATCAACAATCCAGAAATAAGCTTTTAAAATTATAGTAAATTAAATTTTGACAAGGTTACTAAAACAATTCAACAGGAAAAAAATTAGTCTTTTCAATAGTGTTGGGAAAACTGAACTGAATATCCTCATGTAAAGGAAGTTGAATTCCTATCTTGTACTATATAAAATCAACTGAAAATGGATGAAAGACCTAAATATAAGAGGAAACATATTACAGACTCTAGGAGAAAAAAAAAAAATTAGGTATAAGTCTTTGTGACCTTGGAGTAAACGATGGTTTCTTAGCAACAACATCAAAAGCACAAGCATCCACATAAAAATAGATATATTGGATTTCATTAAGATGAAAAATGTTTGTGTTTCAAAGGACATAATCAAGAAAGTGAAAAGAAGCCCACAGAATGGAAGGAACTATTTGCAAATCATACCTGGTAAGGGAGTTGTATGTAGAATACGGTATATAAAGGACTCTCAAAACAAAAAAAGACAACTTAATTAAAAAATGGACAGTGGTAAGCACTGTCGTCACAGTGCTATTCACGGTGGCCAAGTCGTGGAAACAACCAGCGTCCTCTGATGGATGACTGGATGAAGAAGTTGCAGTACATTTACACAATGGAATACTACTCAGTGATAAGAAACGATGAAATACAGCCATTTATAACAACATGGAAGCACCTTGAAACCATCATATTAAGCAAAGTAAGTCAGACTGAAAGCATCAAGAACCATATGACCTCACTCATAGGTGGAACATAAAACTGAAAGTTACAAAGAAACAAAAACTCATGGACACAGTCAATAGTTTAGTGGTTACCTGAGGGTAAAGGGGGAAGGAGGGTGAGAGAGTTGGGAGGGGTGGGGAAGTAGGGAGGGGTGTCACATATATGGTGATGGAAAGAGCTGATTCTGGATGGGTAAGCACATAATGCAGTGCATAGACAATGTAATGTAGAATTGTACACTTGGAACCTATGTAATTTTTACCAACCAACGTCACCCCAATAAACTTAACAATAAAAAAAATGGACAACGAACTTGAAAAGACATTTTTTTTCAGATAAGATATACAAATGGCCAGTATGCATATGCAAAGATGCTAAACATCACTGGTCATTAGGAAATGCAAATCAAAACCAGAATGAGATGTCCCTTCACAAAATCCAGTAGGATGACTAAAGTACCAAAAACATAATAACAAGTGTTGATGAAGCTATATATAGTGAAATTAAAACCCCCATGATTGTTGGGATTTAAAATGGTATAACAATTTGGGAAAATGGTTTGGCAGCCTCAAAAGGTTAAACATTGATGTACTATATAACCCAGTAATTCCATTTCTAGTTACATACCCAAAAGAAATAAAAGCATAGGGCCCATAAAAACTTATTCACAGTAACATTATTCATAATAGTCAAAAAGTAGGAACAATCCAAATGTCTCTCAACTGATAAATGGTTAAGTATAATGTGGTGTATCTTCACAGTGGATTATTGTTCCACATTTAAAATGAATGAAGTACTGATTAAAAGATAACATGAATAAACCTTGCAAACATTATGCTAAGATTATACAGTCACAAAAAAAAATGCTCTATGATCCCATTTATATGACTGTCTAGAAGAGACGAATATATAGAGACAAAAAGATTAGCGGTTGCATAGAACGGGTGGGAGGATGGGTAGAATGAGACGGGTGATTGCTAAAGGATACAAAGTATTTTTTATAATGATGAAAATACTCAAATTGATTTTGGTGATGGTTGCACATCTTTCTGAATATACTGTAAACTATTGATGTGTACACTTTGAGTGGGTGAATTATATGGCATGTGAATTATCTCAGAGCTGTTATAAAATTGTGTGTGTGTATATGTGTGTGTGTAAATGGAAGGTAATAGTTTCACTGTGAAATATTGACTAATCACAATCTAGACTATGTAGGTAGGCAAAACAATATATTATACTATTTTAAACACCAGATACAAGTATTTCCCTATATTTGAAGATTAATTAGATGTTTCTTAGTTATAAACAGGAATTCTGTTTTATAACCTTACTGAAAGGTTATACATCATTGCATATTTCAGAATTCATTAGGATACAAATCCAGATGATCCAGTCATTAATATGTAGTTGGTAATTGAAGCCATAGAAATATATACCAGCACGATATTCAAAAAGAGTTTGTAAAATGAGTAGATAAATAGACCTATAGGGCTGTAGATAGAACATAGGAAAAACAACATGGATGAATGAAGGAAGAAGGCCAAAGAAGATGGTATTATGTAAGTTAAGGAATGGTTAACAGTGTTTTCCTATAGAGATGCCACATGAATAGAAGGTTGCTGATGATTTTCACAAGAGCAGTGTCAATGGAATTTTGGATCAGAGTGGACCAAATGAGTGGAAGTGAAGGCAGTGTATACTAAGGGTGTCCAATCTTTTGGCTTCTCTGGGCCACACTGGAAGAAGAAGAACTGTCTTGGGCCACACATAAAATAAACTAACACTAATGATAGCTGATAAGCTAAAACAAAATTGAGGGTGGGGGGAAATCTGTGTTTTTAAGAAAGTTTATAAATTTGTGTAAGGCTGTGTTCAAAGCTGCCTTGAGCTGTGGGTTGGACAGGCTTAGTGTAGACAATTCTTTCAAGATTTCTGGCTAAGGAGAACAGTAGTCAGAAAAAGAAAATGTAGGTTGAGGAAAGTCTTTAAAAAATAAGATTAAAGCGAATTGAGTTTACAGTGATGGGAAACAGGTTGAAAAATGAGAGAGAATATAATTCATGAAGCAAGATACTGGAGGAGATGAGAGCAAAGAGAGCCATCTCTTGCATTGTCTTTGTAATAGGATGAGAAAAGATTTGAGGTTATTGGGGATGGGATTAGGGAGATTTGGATACTTGATACGAGGTTGAGGGATTTGCTAATCTAATGCTTTCTATTTTCTTTGTAAATGGACTCAGAGCAATAACTTTTTGCACAAAATATAATTAGGGAAGCCTGCAAAAGATTTCCAAACAGGAAACATTGAGAATTTGAGATTAGAGACCTAGAATTGGTAATACCCATAATGGGGGTTGAGTCTTTTTTCTTTTCTTTTTTTTTTTCTCTCTCTCTCTCTCTCTCTTGCAGCATATAGCAACCTAGCCTTTGGAGTGAGAATTGAAGTGTTCCAAGATTAGTTATTGCCAGGGCACTAAGATAGAATCACAGGGGGCAGAAGTGTTGAAGTATGGTGATTATGTAAGAAGTAACAACAGGAAGGGGTTGATAAATTGGGAGAAAATTAAGGCACTAAGGGATTAAAGTAATCTTTGTGGATCTAGGTCAAGCTGTCAGGTGGCTAATTGAAAAGTTTAATGCTCTAATTGGATCTAGGAAGAGGTTTGCTGCTGGGGTCAGAGATTCCTCAAATTAGAGATTACTGTACATGATGTTTAAGGGCAAGTCTACCCATTTCATATTAAAATGTTGAACATTTCAAAGTTTTTGAATGAAGAGTAAAACATCCAAAATTTATCCTAATTGGACTGGCACATTTATGGCTGGGTCTTAATGAAAGAATCTTGAGTTTTGGTGAAACTGAAACTTAAGGAAAAATAGAACCTTAGTATGCACCTGGCAAGCTTTTTTAACGGGGTTGTGTGAAAGATTGTTGAAGACAGCAGGAATGTTGTCAGGACTTGGTTTGGAGAGGAAAACAGCCAGCTGCCAGAGTCTTCAAAAATATAAGATGCTGACAGAAATGAGAATGGACACAAGTGATATGGTTAGGTGGTGTAAGCTTTTTCCACAGTGCTTATAGACAGACGCTGCCCATATTATAAACACTTGCATGAGTTTGATTCATTTGGTCTCAATAACCCTCTGAGGTATTGTTATCTTCCTCTAGTAAATAAAAAGCTGAGGTAGACAGACCAGTAACATTCCTAAAATATAAAGGTTGCATGTCGGGGAGCCAGGATTTAAAACTAGACTGCTGACTCTGGAGCAGATGTTTCTAATTACATGCAGTATTGTGCCATCAGCAGTGCACTAATGTAATTTTTACAATATATATGTATTCATTGTGTGTGAAATAGTTTACATTGTTTATAAGTACCTTAGAGGAAAATTATTCAGTAGGATCTTTTGTTTTGTTTTGTTGTGTTTTAAGAGAAGGTGAGAGAGGGAGAGAGAAGTAGGAAGGGCCCAGAGCAGTTTCCATAATTGTACATCATTAGTTATGACATGGTTTCATTCCACACGGAGATGTGTGGGGCCTTCTGAGACGGGAACTGAACTGGAGGCCTCCCACGTGGGAGGCGCGAGAACCTTTGCCACCATCTCAGTGGTTACTAGCTGCAGCTTTGAGCATATGGGTTTGCATGGGCCAGGGCCAGGGTGCGATTCAGTCTCTGGACCTTGTGGTTGTAAGGCAAGTGCTCAATCTGTTGAACTATCCTGGCATCCCCTCTAGGGTTTTTTCATGCTATCTAATTTGGTGATTAGTGTGTTCTATATATTTTATATGTTACCTGTGGTTAAGAGTGTGGTTCCCGGACCAACAGCATTAACATCAGTGTGACATGGGATCTTGTTTGAAATATATTCTTACCCTTCACCCCAGACCTGCTACTCAAGCCAGGTTGTTCTGATGCAGGCAAACATTTGAGAGCGACTAACCTAGAGCAAACTGTAGTAAGAGTAGGTGAATGAAAGTTTGAATTATACACTGGAGTGATATTAGGATTGTCAGCATTTTTAAAATCATGTTCTATGAATTGAAATCTGATGGGTATTAGTAACATTAGTTTATACTTTGCTGTGGCTGCGGTTTGATATGTTGACGCTACTAGGCACAAGTAAAGATGGGGAAGCAAAATGTCTGGATCACAACTATTGACAATTCAAAATGTCTGGTGATCCTTCAGTAGTGTTATTTTCTCTCCTTTAAACATTTAGAAATTATATAATTTGATATATACAAATAGTAATTTAGGTAAAAGTTTTGAAGTGATAATAAAATATATGGGGGAGGGGTGATGGAGGAGAGAGGGGCGTCAAATATATGGTGATGTAAGGAGAACTCACTGGGTGGTGAGCATACAATGCAACATGTTACATATGAAACCTATATAATATTAATAACCAGTGTCACTCCAACAAATTTAATAATGATAAAAAAAAGCAGAAAATCTAAGCAGACCAATTACTAACAACAAAATCGAAACAGCAATCAACAAGCTCCCAACAAAAGCCCTTGATCAGATAGCTTCACAGATAGATTTTACCAAACATTCAAAAAGAGAGTTAACACCTATTCTCAAACTATTTCAAAAAATCCAAGAAGAGGGCAGGCTCCCAAACTTGTTTTATGAGGTCACCATTACCTTGATTCCAAAACCAGATAAAGACACTACCAAAAAATAAATAAATAAAATAAAACTATAGGTCATTATCCTTAATGAATGAATATAGATACAAAAATTCTCAACAAAGTATTTGAATGTAGCAATACATTAAAAAATAATACCACAATCAGGTGGGATTCATTCCTGGGATGCAAAGCTGGTTCAGTATACATAAATCATTCAATGTGACACATCATATAAACAAAATAAAAAATAAAAATCATAGGATAATTTCAATAGATGCATAAAAAGTATTCGTCAAAATCCAGCAGCCATTATGACAAACAGTGTCAGCAAACTGGAAATAGAAAGAACATATCTCAATGTAATAAAGGCTATATATGATAAACCCACAGCTAACATCATATTCAATGGAGAAAAACTAAATGCATTTCCCTTAAGATCAGGAATAAGACAAAGATGCCTATTGTCACCACTCTTATTCAACCTAATGTTTCAAGTCCTAGCTACAGCAATCAGACAAGAAAAACAAAAAAAAAGGCATCCAAAGAGAAAAAGAAGTAAAACTATCACTATTTGCAGATGACATGATACTATATATAGAGAAGCCCAAAGAGTCAACCCCAAAATTACTGGAAGAAATAAAGGAATTTAGTAAAATAACAGGATATAAAATTACTATCCAGAAATTGGTTGCATTCTTATATACCAATAACAAGCTAGCAGAAAAAGAAGTTAATAAACCATTCTCATTTACAATTGCATCAAAACAAACAAACAAACAAAAAAACCTAGGAATAAATTTAACCAAGGAAGTAAAAGACCTGTACTCAGAAAATTGTGAGACACTGAAGAGAGTAATCAAAGAACATACAAATGAATGGAAACATATACCATGCTCCTGGGTAGGAAGAATTAATATAGATTTTAATAAAATGGCCATACTACACAAAGCAATCTATATATTCAATGCAATTCCTATCAAAATGCCATTGACATTCTTCACAGAACTAGAACATGTTATATAATCCTAAAATTTGTATGGAAACAAAAGGCCTAGAATAGTCACAGAACACTGAGAAAGAAGAACAAAGTTGAAGGAATAAGGCTACCAGATATTAAATTATACTACAAGGCCACAGTTATCAAAACAGCATGGTGTTGGCATAAAAACAGACACATAAGTCAATAAAACAGAAGAGAGAGCCCAGGAATAAACCCAGGTTTATATGGCCAATTAATCTACGACAAAGGGAGCGAGAATTTACAGTGAAGTACAGACAGTCTATTCAACAAATGGTGCTGGAGAAACTGGACAGATACATGCAAAAAAAAAAAAAAGAAAGAAATTGGACCACATTCTTACAACATGTACAAAGGTAAAGTTCTAGAAGAAAATATAGGAAGTAACCTCTCAAACATTACCCTTAGCAATAACTTCAAGAATATATATCTCAGGCAAAGGAAGCAAAAGAAAAATCGAATGGGACTACATCAAACTAAAACTTATTTTATAGCAAAAGAAACCATCAACAAAACTAAAAAGATGTCCTATAGAATGGGAGAAGATCCTCGCCAGTGAGGCATCTTGATATAAAGGGTTAATATTAAAAATTCATGAGAAATTAATACAACTAACACCAAAAAAAAAACAAACCGTAAAAAATGGACAGAAGACCTGAATAAACATTTCTCCAAAGAGGACATACAGATGACCAGTAGACATATGAAAAGATGCTCAGCATCACTAATCATCAGAAAAATGCAAATCAAAACCACAATGAGATACCACCTCACTCCTGTCAGAATAGCTATCAATAAATCGACCAGCAAGTGCTTGCGAGGATGTAGAGAAAAGGGAACCCTGCTCCACTATTGGTGGGATTGCAAATTGTCCAGCCCCACTATGAAAAATGATATGGAGGTTCCTCAAAAAATTGAATTACCTTTGATCCACCAGTTTTCCTGGCTATTTATCCAAAGAATTCTAAAGCACGAATTCAAAAATGTATATGCACCCCTGTGTTCATTGCAGCATTATTCACAATAGCCAAGATATGGAAACAACCTAAATATCCTTCATTAAACAGTTGGATAAAGAGGTTGTGGTACATTTACACAAGGGAGTATTATGTGGCCATAAAGAAGAATAAAGTCTTACCTTTTATTTACAACAACATGAATAGAACTAGAAGATATCAAAATACCATATGATCTCACATGTGGAATCTAAAGAACAGAATAGACAATCAAAACAGGAGAAAAGAAAAAACCTAACCCGCATGGACATAGACAATCGTTCAGTGGTTACACGGCGGCAAAAGGGAAGGGGTGTGAGGGAGAAGAGGGGCATTCAAATATATGGTGATGGCGGTTGAATATAGTGTGGGTGATGAACTCAGTGCAACTCAAAGACGATGTAGAATTGCACATCTGAAACCTATGTAATTTTACTAACTAATGTCACTCCAATAAATTAAAAAAAGAAAAGATTTTTAATGAAAAAAAAGCATAAAAAGAAAAAAAGAATGTCCTAATTTTTACAATGTCTTTAATCTTTGGTTCCAAAGAGTTCACCTAGTAACTTAAAGGCAAAACAAAGACTGAAACACAGTTATGTATTTGGATTGCTATTTCTGGTGACTTTTTGTTGTCTTTAAATTCTGATTTTCATCTCTAGTCATAATTATGAGATGGGGAACCTGGATTCTATTTATAAAAAATTGTGTATTCCCACATGTTTAAACTTCAGTCACCTTCCAAGTACTCTCTGTTTGATGCAATACAACTGTTGAGATGCTTTTTCCACAATAATACAATAGCTTTAACCCAATTCCTCTCCAAACCCCAGCAGTATTGTTTGTAGATACAGAAAAGAGTATTCTAAAATTTATGTAGAAAGACAAAGTAATTGAAATAGCTAAAACAGTTTTTTTTAATGAATAATATAATAGGAGGAATCAGTCTACCCAATTTCAAGATTCATTATATAGCTACAGCAATAAATGCTGTGATACTGATGGAGAGATACCTATGAGGGAGGACCCAAAAAAACCTGGTAATTTATTAAAAGTTATATATTCTTACGTGTTTAAACTTCAGTCACCTTCAAAGTACTCTCCGTTCAATGCAATAGACCTATCAAGACACTTTCAACTGCTTGCTCAAAACAGTTTTTGAACTTGTGGATTTTGGTACCTTTTAATGCTTCTACTGTCTTTTGTTTCACCTCTTCCACATCAGCAGAAAGTTTCCCTTTGAGGACTTTTTTTTTTATCTGGGTAAACAAAGTAGCTGGGGAGAGATCAGATGAATAGGGAGGGTGGGGCACAAGGGTCATGCCATGTTTTGATCAAAAACTACTGAATACTCAGTGCAGAGTGGGCAGGTGCATTGCCAGGCCACGTGTTGTTTATGTAAATCATCCATCGTGAAACACGGGCCAACGTGTTGAAAGTCTCTGAAAAAATTTTACTGAAGCTGAACACAGCCTCTCACACCACCACCTGCTGGTACACTGATGCAGATGGGTTCCTAGAACACTCACGTAGCCTGGGAAGCCTGTAGTACAAGGGGCCCACTCTCCAGACGATAATTCTGGTTTGTTATTTTGTTCTGATCCCCTCATGTATTTGTATAGTTCCTTTTAAAACTTGTGTATAATAATGCCTGTGTAAAATACTTTGTTTTATTAATTTATTTTGAGGTATAGGGGTGAGGAGGGAATGCCAGATATCTCAGTGGTTGAATGCTTGCCTCACAATCCCAAAGTCAGGTTCAATTCCTGGCCCTGGCCCTGGCCCATGCAACCCCATGTGCTGAACTGTGGTGTGACTGGTAACCAACCACCAGATGGCTTGGTGGTGAATGTTCTTGCCTCCCATTGGGAGGACCCTGGTTCTCTTCCCGTCCCATGCAGCCCCACATCCACCTGTGTGGAATGAAACTATGTCACAACTAATGATGTACAACTATGGAGACTGCTCCTGCCCCCCCTCCTACTCCTCCCTCCCCCCACACACACATTCTCAAAACAATAAAATAAATCTCTTTTAAAAAACACTAAAATACTAATACGTAAACATGAAAAAAAAAAAAGTATATACCCATGAATCCAATCAGTTTCCAAGAACTAGAACAGAAGCTGTTTTTCTCTCTAATCCCATTACTAGAAGTAATCCACTATTACAAATATTTGTAAATCAGACTTCGCCTTTCTGGATTTACCATACATATATAGTATATAGTTTTGCTTTGTTGTTTATAAAAATGTTAAGGAATAACATGAAATAGTCCTATGTATAATATGGAAAATGAAGGTTTATTTTACTTTCATGCATGTCACATTACATTTCTGGATTCATACATTATATTTCTGGATTTATTCATTTAGCTGTAGTTCATTCATCCTTGTTGCTCAGTAATAAGTGTTATATCTCACAGTTCGTTTATTCTTTTAATGAACATTTGAGTTGCTTTCAGTATTTTTGTTTTTATTTTTTGCTGTTAGTAACCAATAATGCCAGAAACCACTTGTGTATGTTTTAGGATGCATATATGCAAGAGTTTCTGTGGGATTTATACCTAGTAGTAGAATTGCTAGGTTGTGTTTAACCTCATTTGAGGATCTGCCATACTTTTTAAAAGCGACTACTCCATTTTATAATCACACCAGCAGTGTATGAGAGTTCCAGTTTCTCCATATCCTCCAGTGCTTCTTTTTCACTTTCTCTTCCTGGTGAGTATCCTCCTGGTTTTGATTTGCATTTCTCTGGTGGCTAATTATGTTGTACATGTCTTCATGTGCTTATTGAACATTTGTTATCTTTGCAGAACTATTCAGATCCTTTGCCCATTTATAAATTGTGTTATCTTAATCAATTGTAAGGTCCATCATATATCTTAGATACAAATCCTTTATCAGGTACATGATTTACAAGTCTTTTCTCCCATTCTGTGGATTGGCTTTTCACTTTCTTGGGTATTATATATTCCTATAGGTGGTACATAATATTGGGTTATCTTTTTTGTGTGTGATATTAACAACCATTGATGATCATTGGCTAGATCTATTAACTTAGTAACTCTTGTAAAATAATGGTACTTAAAATCTGTCATTTCTGTTTTAGACTTCTGAATTTGAAGTTAATATTCTTTTAGCATATAGAATATACTTCTCACTGTTTTGTGGGTTCCATTGCTTTTTAGGAATCAGCTTTGTTGTGAATACCTTGAAACGTGAATACCCAATTAGTGGTAATCTTGAGTATCAGCATAATATCCTTCAGGTTTTTATTTTTATTTTTTGTCCCAGAGCTATAGTTTTCTGACTATATCACCACTTGAGAGGTCAATTTTGTATCCTTATGTAGTCTCCTATCTCCTCCTCCTTCACAAAAAATATTTATACATTTGCTTCAGTTAGTATACTTAGGAAAACAGAGTAAGTAGCCTAAGGGACAAGTATATAAGTATCTGTATTGCCGAGGATTTTTTTTTAATGGATTTATTGAAATACAGTTTATATACCATACAATTCATTCATGCTAAGTTTGATAGTTTTAGCAAATTTTTACAGCCATCATTTACCAGTTCAGTTGTAGAATACTTCCATAGCTCTAACTTCTGTCTGTTTCTGAAACTATTTTTATTGTACAGATTCTTAACCTGGTTAAGACAGTCTTCTGGTGGCTCTAGAGTCAGCTGAAATTGTCAACAATATGTTCTGTAGGGTCTATGTTTTCCAAAAGGCAAAGTGTTGTAAAGTATCAGTTACACAAATGCAGTAAAAACTAAAACCATTGAGTACTATATCTTACTAAAGTGATTCTGGAATTGTTTCTATGACTGAAGAGCTTTAGGAAGGAAAAACATGGGAGTATACTCTTTAAAAAATAAAAACTGTATACTTTATACTTTGTTTAAAAAGTTAGCCTTATAAAATATAAGCATTTGTATGGCCCATCTATAGCAAATAAAATCAATATGGTATTTTTTTTAAGTAAGTTTTCAGTCTGTTGTTTTTTAAAGATACCGTATTTTCCGGAGTATAAGATGACTGGGCGTATAAGACGACCCCCTAATTTTACAGTTAAAACATAGGTTTAGGCCTATATT
>PVKE010007061.1:0-51994 GCA_004027555.1 Craseonycteris thonglongyai | reverse complement strand
CTTCCTCCTCTCAAAAACAATAAAATAAATCTTTTTAAAAAAGAATGTACTTTATACTGCAAAAACTCTTAGCTTTTCTTTCTTCTTTGGAATACTCTGGGTATTGCCTAGTTGTGTTTCTAATTTGCAAGACTTGAGACCCTTAAATAAATCTCGATTATTTATTTCTAGCCAAAGCCTCCTGATGTATTTACACTCGGCCGACATATCCAAAATAGAATGAGCCCTCTTGTCCCCATTTGCCAGCCCCACTCCTGGTGGGGGACTGCAGGTGCTTCCTACCACCTGCACGTCTGCCAGGCCGGTAAAGGTTCCACCACCAACACCCACTGACCCTCTGGAAATGACTCAGTCCCTTCCTTAGCAGTTATTTCCAGGAGGCAACACAGGCTGATGGGTAATGTTGAAGCTGCAGTAGGACAGTGGACTATGACAAAAAAGTATATTGCATGGCTGACAATGCGAGTACTACAATGACATCATGGGTAGTGGAAGAAACACTGTAGTGTGATGAGTGATGTTAAAAATACTATGGTACGGTGGGTGATGAATATATTATAGTATACCAAGTAACATTTTAAAATATTGCAATAGTATTTGTAAATACTATAGCATGGTGGGTAATATGGTCTTATGACAGATAGTGTGGTGGATTATGATAAAAATACGTTGCGTGTTTGGTAATTTTAAGACAGCATAGTATACAGTATAGTATAAAATATTATAGTAGAGTGGGCAATGTTCAAAGGCAATACTATACTGTGATAGATAAAAAACGCTAGAGTATGGTGGATAATGCTGGGAAACAACATAGCAAGCTCTCTATTATGAGAAATGTTGCTAAGGACACAGGCTCTGAGAGATATTGTAGATAATGTTAAAAAAGAGAGGCCCAGGATGCCAGGAGAGCTCAACAGGTTGAGTGCTTGCCTGGCAACAGCAAGGTCCAGGGATCGAGTCCCAGCCCCGGCCCGTGCACACCCACATGCTAAACTGCAGTGCATGACTGGTAACTGCTGGGATAATGACACAGGTTCCCACCTCCCATGAGGGAGGCCCCCAGTTCAGTTTCGCCCCATGAGGCCCCACATCCACCTGTGTGGAATGAAACCATGTCACGACTAGTGATGTACAACTATGGAGGCTGCCCTGGGCCCTCCCCCTTTTCTCTCACCTTCTCTCAAACAATAAAATAAATCTGAGAGAGAACAGATGATCTCAGTTCTGTGACCTTGGCCATAGAATTTACCCTCTGAGCCTCCTCATCTGTACAGTGGGACAGTAAGAGCCCCAGCCCGGAGGGTGAGTGGGGGTTCCCTGAGGGACCCCTCAGCAGGCGCTGAGTGAGGCCTGTCAGCGCACACTGCCATGATGGTGTGTGTATGGTGAGCCTCTCGGGATGTCCTTGCCACAGCTCCTTGGGGTCTGGAATATCTCCTTGACTTTCTTTTTTTTTTTTTTCTCCCTGACTTTCTAAGTCAATGAGCCATCAAGCCTTGGAAAATTCCAATTTATACCCATCAGAAGATGGTTCAGAGAATAGATCCAAGGCAGCTGAAGCCAAAATGATGAAATGGTTAACAAACACTTCAGATCCCACCATTCAGTGTGGCCCCAGACATGCTGCAGGGTCCCTGCCTACGAGCTTGTCCGATATGAACCCCGGGGGGGGCCCCGAATCTGCTGAGTCAGGATCTGCACACTAGCCAGACTCCCGGCGGGCGGTGTGACAGTCTGAGGAGCACTGTTCCAGGTGACACACTCATAGCCCTTCCCCCACTGTGATAGAGGGAGGTGGGGCCACCATCGCCCCCACGTTCCAAGGCCTTGCTGTGAGCCAGGCACACCAGCAGCCGACACCTAGGGATCACTCAGTCCCTATACTCGCCCTGGAGCGCAGGAGTGGTTCGAACAACACCTCGAGAGGTAGATGCAAGCTGACTAGAAGCCCCATTTTAAATGGCACAGAAAGCAAGAGTGCGCTCCTGTTTCAAATGGGACGTCTGGTCAGCCTCCTCTTGCTGGGCTAGCTTCAACGTGTCAGGAGGCTGAGCACACGTACCGTGTGAAATGGAGCAGTATCACTGTTTTCTGTCCCAATTACAACAGTACATCTGGTCAGCCGAGGTAGACACTATGATCATCCTGTTTCCTACAGGATAGCCCTTCAGCTCAGAGATAGGAAGCCACCGGCCAGAGGTCACACAGCACAAGTAGCAGAGGTCTTACACTCAGAACTTCACGGGAGAGGCCTCCGTGGGTTGAAGGGAAATGGAGGCCAGAGCCGGAGTTGGAGAAAGAGGTGCTGCTCACCCTGCTGCCGTGGGCGGTTGGCTGGCCCAGAACCGGAGCCAGCCTGCCCCCACCTGCCATCTGTCCCTCCATGTGGCGGCCAGTGGGCACCAGGGAGAGGGGCTGGCCTGACTCACCTTTGTCCACCACCTCAAGGTGGATCTTTTTGACGACGGTCGTGTTGTGCTCGTAGTTCTCGAAGAAGAGCAGGCGGTAGACGTGGCACTCGTAGTCACCCGAGTGGTTGTAGGTGACATTGGTGATGAAGATGGACAGGTCCTGCAGGTCCCTGGTGCCCCGGCTGCCGTTCCACACCACACGACCCTCAAAGCGCTCATCCTCCTCCAGCTGTAGCACCTCATTCTCATAGCGCAGAATCTGGGGACAGCCGGGGGAGGGGGGTCACTGCCTGGACCCATGTCCCCCACCTCGACACACAGAGGCAGATGGACACACACATGGGCTCAGGCGCCGTGACCTCAATGGGACAAGAATCACCCCTGGGCCTGCCCTAGACCCCGAGTGTGCCCCTAGTCCACACACACACTCACTCACACACACGTTCCTCATCATCCCAAGCCCCCATTCTGCCTTCCAGGGCCTCATTCTCTACGGTTCTGCCCCGGCCACCAGACATACGCCTCACACAGCAACAGAGACAGCCTGACCCGGCTGCTGTAGACCCCAATTCTCTAGCAGGCCCTAAAAGTGTATGGTGCCTCCTCAGATGTCATTAAAAATACACGTCGTGTAAAGAAGGTCCCAAAAGTTCTGCTTGTCCTCCATGACGCCATCCGAGACATTTTTGCTGGTACCAAATAACGACATTGACTTCTGTGCCAGCCAGGGGCCAGATGGATTAACGCAATCCATCCTCACACAGACCTGTGAGCTAGAGATGGCCACCACCCCATTTCTACACAGGAGAACACGAGGCTCAGACAGGCTCAGTGACATGCTCAAGGCCACCAGCTGGTCAGAGGTGGAGCCGGAACTTGAATACAGGTCATCAATAATAGCACATTATTGAAAACAAACAGCGCTTCCTGGAATCCCGCCTCCCACTTGGACACCGATGCCCATCTTCCCCCACGCAGGCCGGGCAGCCACACACCTTGACAAACTCCTCAGTGCCCTTCTGGCGGAAGGTCCACTCTGTGAAGGTCTCAGCGGTGGTCTCACTGCGGCGCTTGCAGGAGATGCACATAATTTTGAAGGTCTTGCCATATACAGCCTCGGTCTCCGAGTCCACCTCCACACAGCCCGCCCAGGCGGAGGACACTGCAGGGACAGCAGGGGCACCCATCACCCTGGGCAAGGCTCCCTGCTTACTGGCCCTCGGGCCCTTGGAAACCATCTGTTTCCCCTCAGGAAGGATGAGGAATGACAGAAACACTCGCTGTGTGCCCTTGGCAAGTCACTCATCGCTGAGCCCGTTTCCCTCTGTGAGGAAAGCGGTCACCTTTGCTTCTGGAGTTTGCCGGGCAGATCCCATAAGTTAGGAAAGGCCCAGATCAATAGGGCTGCTCCTGTGGTCAGCAACTCCCAGTCTGTTCTACCCACGTACCCCTTCTTCTGAAGGCCACTTGTCTGAGGTACCGTGGCATCTAGAATTCCGGCTGCATTCTAAGTTCAAGGTGGCAGAACCAGCCAACCCCAGAGACATGGGTTGGGAGAAGGCAAGGCCTCGGAGGGGGAGCTGGGCACTGGAACCAGAGCAGACACACACTCCATCCCTGCTCCCCAGACCCACAAGTTCCTTGTCATCTGCCCCCGCTCCAACTTTTCCTGCCTCTGTCTCCAGGCTCCCACCGCCTATCAGCCTATCAAAACTCACCAAGCTTTTTCCTGCCCCAGGGCCTTTGCACCTGCACTGGATGCCAGTCCCTTTGGGTCCCTCCTCCACATTCTTACGTGCCCCCTCCTTCCTACCCCCCACCCCCACCCACAGCTCACTAGCTAATGCTCTGCCCCTCCAGCTCCAGCGCTGGGTCTTTTTCTTTGTTCTTGCGTCGCTTCCTTTATTAAACTTGGGGTCTTCTCTCCCTCTCCTCTGCTGTCTCTTTTTCCCTGAGAACCTCTGTCTCCATCTCTTTATATCTCATCGGGCGTCTCTCTGAAAGTCCCACCACTTCGCATCCTCTTTGCAGGCTGAGACACCCTCTCCCTGTACGGGTCCCTGTCCCCTTTTAAACTCCGTTTCTCTGCGCGTCTCCCAGTGTCTCTGTCTCGGCTTCTCTCAAGTTTCTCTCCGCAGCTCAGATGAACTCTCTCTCTTCAGCAAACTCTGCATCTCCCCGTCTTACTTTCACTGCATCTCTTCCTTTTATTTCCATCTCCCACGTCTCCCAGCGGAGCACTTGGGAGCACTCCGGTCCTTCTCCATCTCTCACCCCTTCCTGTCACCATCTCTCCCTCTCTCCGTCTCTCTCGTCCCCGTCTCCGGCCGCCTCCCCCACCCCTCCCTGGGCTGTGGGTGTCACATTGCAGCCTGCGGGGCTCTGGGAGCAGCTGACTCCGCGTTTCCTCGCCCCCGGCCGGGTGCCCGCAGCCGCGAAGCTGTGCCAGCCGGGCTCCCACCGGCCCGGGCCCACCCGCACTTCCACGGGCCCCCCGGCCCCGCGCGCACAACTTCGGAAGGGACTCGGCAGGCCGGGCGCTGGGCTCGGGCGGCCTCCCCGGCCCCCCGGCCCCCCGCGCGCCCCGGCAGCGCCCCGCGCCCCCCGCGCTCACCCAGCGCCGCGCCGACCACGAAAGCCAGCAGCGTCTCCATGACGGCTCCGCGCGCGCGGCGCCCCCGACGCGGCCGCCGGTATTAATAGCGGCCCGCGAGGCGGCGGGACCCGGCGGCGGCTCGTGTCCCCGGGAACGCGCGGGCGCAGCAGCTGCGGCTCTGGGACCGGCGAGGGGGGAGGGGGGGCGCGGCCCCCCCGCTCCGGTTACCGCCGGGGGCCCAGCCCCGGGGCCCGGCGTCCGGGCATCCCCGCCTGCGCTGGCGCGCGCAGCCGGGCGCATCCACCGGGGCCCGACCCCGGCCCCGTCCGGCTGGTGCTCTCCTGCGCACTGCAGCGGCGGCGGCGGCGGCGGCGGCCCGGGCGGGAGGAGGGAGCGGGAGGGGGCGGGATGAATCACCGCGGGGGGAGGGCGCGGCCGCCCAGCCTTTGCCGCAGCGGCCCGGGAGGCGCCCGCTACACCTGCCTCTCGGGGTGGCGCAGGGACCGGGCTTCTGGGCATGAGCGCATGGCCTGGGTGCCGGAGCTTTCCAGACGCTGGGCACCCCCAGCATCGGAATCTGGGAAAGGTGACCCCCCCAGAGTCACAAGGGGACTGAGAAAGCGGCTTGGGGGCAGGACTTTGGATTCCAAATTCTAGAGATCATTCTCCTGGGACCCAAGGGGAGTTGCTGGGACCGCCAGGCGACCTCCCCCCATATCCCTGGCATCGGGCCTGGAGGTCACTGTGGGGAAACCTAAGTGGGCATGGGCGGGGGGCAGTACGGGGCTAAGGATACCGGAAATACTCCAGATGGCTCCAAAGTAGAAGGGACACCCTGGATACAAACCAGAGGCTGCCCTGGGGAGTTGGGGTGCCATCTTTCAGGAGATGGCTCTTCTTGATGCTTCCATCTTTTTGTCTCTGATGTCACCTTCTACTCCTCTCCCCCAACTCCTAGCTGGCTGTCCAGGTCCCTGCTGGTCCCCACACACCACTCATTCCTGCCTCAGGACCTTTGCCCTCGCTCTTCCCTCTGCCTGGACCACTCTTCCCCAGGTGACCCAAGGGGCCTCCCTAACTCCTCCCGAAGCTCTTAGCTTCAATGTCACCTTCGTTAGGGCTTCTGTCCAGTCCACAGAAACTGCCTCCCAGTCCCCTTGACCTCCTTTACTTGTTTCAGATTTTTTTTCTTCTATAGCAGTTGTCACCAGACACAGTCCTCTTCCTTTACATAGTTTCTCTGTTCACTGCCTGTCCCTCGAAACCTGGAATATAAACTGCTCCGGGGTGAGCACATTGCCCTGTGCACCCAGTGTCTCCAGCATCTTGAACTGTGCCTGGTACACTGTAGATGCTCCACAAGTATTTGTCAAATTAGTAAATAAATGTCAACATTAGAGCCTGTGATATGCTGAATCCATGTCTACCTCCCTAAACACGTGCAGCAAGTTCTGTGGCCCCCATTTCACAGAAGAGGAAGCTGAGGCTGAGTCACTTCTTCGCCTAGGGTCAGGCCCCCCGCCTCAAATGGATCTGGAACCCCACCCTGCGATGGAGTGGCCTGCTCTAGCAGTAGGTTCTGCTAAATGGAGATGATGGGGTGAGGGCTCTGGGCTGTCACACCTGGGTGGGAATGAGATGGGGGGGGGGTCACTGTTCAGATCCTGGCCACCAGGTCTGGGTGGGGTGAAGTTCCAGAATCCCCCTGGCCTAGCCCTGCCGGGCAAGAGGAACCAGGGCACGGGACAGGCCTGAGACAGGTACAGGAAGCCAGGGACACCAGACACCTTTGTGGTGTGGGCCTGTGCCAGTACCTCCTGGGCTGTGAAATTCCTTTGCAGAAAATAGCCTTGTTCTGTCCCTCCCTCTGGCAGGAGTGGTGGGCGGAGGCAAAATGAGGACAGGCCATAGGCACTGGGTACCGATGACTGCCCCACAAGCTGATGTTCCGAGCACCTGCTAGGGGTTTGGTGCTGCTCCGTGCACTCAACTAGCATTAACTCGTCTAATTCCTCCTCCAGAGTGGGTACCACCATTATGCCCACTCTGCAGGTGTGGGGAACTGAGGCTCGGTGTGGGCATCTTGCCATGACCACAGCTAGAGGACAGGAGAGCTGGCTCTCTTCTTTGTCACCTGTGGCCCATCCTACCTCTATCTAACCCCTCCTCCAGGCCTCTGCCCCAAGCCATCAATTGTGAAGATTCTGACAGTATCTGTGACATTATCAAAGGTCTCTGCCCACATTCGCCCTGGAACCAGCAGGGTCTGAGTGGGCAGATCTAGGTACTACCAGACTTCGCCTTAGCCTATTTCCTCGTTGGAAAGACAGGCGCCTGGATGGCCTTAAATGGGATGGATGGGCAGTTGTGGGGTCCTGAAGGGTTTAGGCCCTTGCATCAAAATGTGGAGCCGCCAGGGTCCAGGCCTGCAGCCCTTGCCGCCCTGCTGAGCGGCTGTAAACTATTTGCTCCATCTTATGGAGCTGTGAGAACTAAATAAACATGAGACCACAGCACTCAGCCTGCCACACACTGGTGCTCACTACCTGAGTTACTGTCCTCCCTTCCGTTTTTCTCTGATGAGTAACATTATTGGATACTTATTATGTGCCTGGGCCTGTTATAAGTAGACACATGAATTTGCATCCTCATAAAGAGGTTCTCAAAGTGGGGTCCATGGATAAGCATCATCAGCATCACCTGGGAACTTGCTAGAAATGCAAGTTGTCAGCCCAGCCCAGACCTGCCAAGTCAGAACTGTGCAGGTAGTTCTGATGGCTCCAATAGATTCTGATGCAGCTAACAACCCTGGGAGACTGGCACCATTCTTATGCCCACTGAACAGAAGAGGAAACTGAAGCTGGGTGAGGTTGGCCAGCCCCAGGTTATATGCCTGCTAAGCATCAGAGGCAAGATCTGAACCCAGGCCACCAGGTGTTAAGTGTGTCCTCAGAGCCTCTGCACTGGATCCCAATGATGCAAAGCTTGTGTACGATGCTGGGGAATCCCAAGTCAGGTCAGTGACTGTGGCCGCAGGTCCCCCCTCCCTGCACATGGGATCTGAGTGCAACAGGAGGCTCCTGCCCGCTCTCAGGGCCCTAGAGGCACAGCCGCAGCCATTTCCAATCCTTTATTGGGTTCTGTCAGCCCCAAATAAATATAATACATTAAACCCACAGCTGAGGAAATCGTGCACCCAGGAAGTGCCCCCCACACCCTCAGCTGGGAGAAATAAGTTAGCGGGAGGCTCGTTGGAAGGCCAGGCCAGCTCCTTGATGGGCCGGCAATGGCAGCAGGACTCGCACACGCTGGTCTAAAGTGCATCTCAGTTCTGTGGTCCCCATGTCTGCGTGGCCCCGGGCCGGGCCACTGGGAGGGGTGGGCAGGAGGCTCCCGGCGCTCACACTGTGCCAGCAGTGGCTACCGAGGCTGTGCCCATCTGTCCGTTTGGGGGGTCGGCTGTGTGGCGTGGCATCCTCAGGAAAAGCTGTCATCGGGCCGTGGCTGGGAGTCGAAGGCGGGGTCTGAGACAGTGATGCCTTGATGCAGCTTCTCCAGCGAGAACTTCATCTGAGGGAAGAGGTGGGCGGGGTGGGGGGTGAATGCTGAGAGGGGTGACATCGCCCCCCATCCTGCAGTTGAGGAACCGGGGAAGGTCCAGAGAGGCCACGTCCCCTGCCAAGGTCACCCTGTAACAAGAGCAGAGCCCCACTGCACGCAGTTTAACTTCTCACAGGAAGCAGATCAAAGGGGCCCAGATGGCCCGGGGTTCAAGTCCCGGCTCTGCTACTTACAGGGTAACCTGGGGCAAGCCCCTTAACTGTCCCAGGGGCCTCAGCTGAAAGACGAGTCAGTAACACACCTGCTTTACCAGGTTATTTCAGGGATCTGATGAGTGACCACCTAGGACCTGGCCCACAGGAGGCACTCAATGCACATTAGCTACTCTTATTACCTGGTGTGTGACCTTGGGCAAGTCTGACACCTCATACCCAGCATCCCCATGTGTTAGCGAGGGGGACAGCAAGAGTATCCCCCTCATAGGCTAGCCATCAGAAGCAAAGCAGTTGGTCATGTTAGTACTTAGAACAGCCCTGCTCAGTTGGTGTCTACTGCTAGATTCATGTGAGAAGTCAATTCTGTGCCCACGGCAATTTGAAACAGGAAAATAATGAGAATTTAACTCAGGATGCAGAGGCCCTGGCCTCTCTCACTTTGAGCAATGAAGCCCCAGCCTCAACCCCCCTCCACCTCATCCTGACCAGCCCTTCCCGGCAGGGGGATCCCCACACAAGCATGATTTCAGGGTGCAATGAGGTCCCAAAGGCGAGCCTCAGCATTATGGCCCACAGTGACCAGACACGATTTCCATGGTCACCCACCAACTTGAGTTGGGCTCTGATGTCCCTGGGTGCTCAGCCAATGCCAGCTGCTCCCAGCTTCTCATACCCACTTCCCAAGTTAGGTACCTACCCCAGTGTCTGACATCTGTGCTGACTCAGCACACTGACTGGCTACCTGCTGTGTGCCTGGCACTGAGTTCACTCAACTAACACCAAACACACACACAGCATTGGCTTGAGCTCGGCCCCATTCCACCGCGAGCTCATCCAACCCTCACAACAGTCTCTGAGGTGCCATCAGTTACAATCCCATTTACAGAGAAGGAAGTCAAGGCCCCAAGTCACCTGTATAAGGTCAGGCACCAGAATTTGAAGCTGGCCTTCTGAATAGATGCTGCCCCTGACCAACACGGGATGTCTGGGGCAACTCCTCCTGAAGGTGAGACCTCAGTGTCCTTTGGAGAACCTCTCTCCCACCTTATATGATCCCTTAGTCATCCCAAAGGAGGAAGGGGCTCAGGGGCCAGGCCTCACCTACGGTACCCCTGGCCGCTGTGACCAGTTCAGGGGTGAGCACATGACCCCACTAGTTAGTGAGAGTGAGTGCTTTCCTCTGGATGCCAGCCTAGAGCTGCAGGTGCCACCTAGGTCAACCGGGGGGGGGGGGATGCCCCAAACTAAGCCGACTCTGGGGTTGAGCAGAGTCAAGAGATGGTACCAGAGACCGACTCTTGCTACCACTGAGTGGCTGGATCCAGCCATACCTGAAGCCAGACACCTCTGGACTTTTTTCCCCCGAGATAAGAGCCAATAAATTCTTCTTTTGAGTCTGTTGATTTTTTCCAGCAATTCTAAGAGGTGGGGACTGAGTGGTTTCCACATTTGAACCCCCAGCAAAGTCCGGGTTCAAACCCCAGCCTGTCTGAGGCCGATGCCTGCTCATCTTGCAGCTTGGGTGCAGGGCCCCGCACCTCATCCAGGAGCTCCACGGAGGCGCGCAGGATCTGCCTCCACTTGTGCACCTCCACGCTGTGGAACTGCTTCTGCAGGGCCAGGATCTCCGCCCACTCCGCGGCCGTCTGCGGGAACTTGCTGCAGGGGGAAGAGGGCCTGAGTGGAGCCTTGGCCCCCCAAACCACCCAAGCTCCCAACTCCCTCAGGGCACCCACTCACCCCTTGGCCAGGGCCAGACTGTGCCAGGACTCGAACGTGTGGGCCGTCCTCTCCAGGGACCAGAGGCGATAAAAGAGGAGGACGTTGAGGGCGATAAGGACAGTGAGGCTAAGGACAAGGGTCAGAGGTCAGGAGCTGAGCTGTGAGGCTGCCACCAGTGGGGCACACAAGCAACCACACCTTGAAGGGACACGACAATGATTCCTGTCTCCAGAGGAGGAAGCTAAGACTCAGCGAAGGGGAAAACATGCCTAAGGTCACACAGCTCACAAGTAGCAGACAGGGTTCAAACCTAGGCCTGTCTGAGGCCCCGCCAGTAACCACCACAGCAGACAGGCCTGCTGGGAGAGCCCAGCGTGGAGTAGAGGAGGGGCTGCAGCCAGGGGCGAGGCATGAGGTGAGGGGACGGTAGCATGCAGGACCCTACCTCACACAGATCCTGAGGAGGCAGTGAGGGGGAGACAGAGAGATGAGAGCTGCCCCGCCCATCCTCACCACCCCCACCGCTCCACCCGGCAGACACGTCACACAGCCTGTCTCTGACTGCCCTGCAGGAAACGTGGTCGGCCCGAAGAGGCTGAGCACAGGACAGATCCCACGCACACCCCCCAGGGTCTGCTGGAAACACCGATCTCACTTCCACACTCAGCGCATCCTGCCCCAGCACCTCCAGGCCTTTGCACGTGTGGGTCTCCGTGCCTAACCCTCGGGCCTCTCAGCTGGGCTCTTAGCTCAGGAGCCCTCCCCAGGAAGCCTGCCCTGACTGCCACCTGTCCCGCCTGGAGGCAGCCTCTGTCGGCCTTCCATGGGCTTCCCTGTGCAGGTCCTATCCCCTCTGCCTGTTTCCCCTCCTCACAGCCCCCATCGTTCTAGTCTGGTTCCTCAGCAGTTTGTCACTACTGTGTCCCCAGCACCAGCAGCTCAGGGTTAGGCAAAGAAAACATGAATGAATGTGTAAGTGAAATCGCTTAATTGCATACCTCTCCTGGTTCACCTAGCTTTGACCTCTTTGTGCCTGTTCTTCCAGAAAGCCCTCCCTGTCCTCTGGGTGAGATCAGGCCCCTCTCACCCCCCCAGAGCCCCAGGGCATGCGTCTCCCAGCAGGAAGACTTCTCCAGGAGGAACTGAGCAGCACACTGCTGGGAGTTCTGTTGGGTACATCCCAAACACCGGCTCCTTTAACCTTTGATATGAGGTGAGCAGAGGCCCAGAGAGGCCAAGCACTTGTTTGAGGTCACACAGCCAAAATGCAGATCCAGGCCTGTCTGACCCCGAAGCCCGGCCCCCTTACTCACACAATGCTGATGAGAACCAGGGCGCTGGGGATGCCTGCCCCGGGGCCCTGGTCCACGGACGGTTCTGAGAAGCGGGAGCTGAGAGAGCCTGCAGCAGAGCAACTCAGAGTCAGACCCATCCGAACTCCCCACCAGGCCCCACTCCTCTGCGTGCCCTGCGCAGGCCTGGCAGACGCACCCGAGGTGTGCATGCCAGCCCGGGCACAGGGGCCAGGGTCTGGGTGCTGGGGCCCGTCACTGTGACCCCTCCAGCTCAGGGGCCGCTTCCGCCTCCGAAGGCCTGACAGCAGCCCCCGGGCATCCTTCCCGCCTTCCTCCAGGGACAGCTTCTCAGCGTTGGCCAGCTCTCGCTCTGTAGACACAAGAGAGGGCTCTGCATGGCTGTGCCCAGCCAGGCCACCTCCCCACCCCGCCCTGGCCGCGTTGTCACCTACCCAGGTGGTGGAAGTAGTCTTCAATGCCACTCCATGAGTTCTTCTCAATGAGGGACTTCACGAGGCTCCAGGGCTGCTTCCGGTAGCGGATCTCAGAGGACACTCTGGGGTCAGGGCAATGGGGTGATGGGGTCAGGGTCTGACTCCAGCCTGCTGCCCAATTCCCCTAGTTCACAAGCTAAACAGGTGCACTTCCTCCACCCACCCGTGGCTACCCTGTGATCCCCACTCACCCCAAGTGCCAGCCAGACAGGCTACGGCCTATTCGGTTTCCACACTCGCTACCCGTAAGTAGGTGCCACCCTAGCATCGCCCACCCAAGTGGGACCCACTCCCCTCCCATCTTGCTACTGCGCCCAAGTCCACACAAAGGTCTAAGACAGCGCGGCTCGCCTCGCAGATGCGCTCCTGATCTTCCCCCAAACACTCCTCCCATCTTCCCCATCCCGGCTGTCAGCCCCTCCTAGAGGCTCACCAAACACCTCTGGGTGCTTCTGGTCCCTCAGGGATCCAACACTTCTGTTCCCTTGCCAGGGTGGCAACTGGCATTCTGCTACTAACTTGGGCTGGGGAGCAAGGGGCGGGGGCACCCAGGAGCACTAGGGCGTCAGGCAGAGGCCGCTGCTCACCGGAGGCGGGCCTTGTTCCGGGCAAGACCCAGGATGCAGTAGCGGTGGGCAGTGTAGAAGTAGTCCTGGTAAGGGATGCCGTGTGTCAGCACCTCCGAGTCAACGACACACCCACCCGCCTGGGGGCTGCGCCGGAAGAGCGTCTGCAGGGATGAGCAAGGAGGCAGTCAGGGCCACCCCATCTGGCCACCCCACCTGGCTGGCCACCCTGCCTGGCCACCATACCCGCCTGGCCACCATACCCACCTGGCCGCCCCATCTGGCCGCCCCACCTGGCTGCCCTACTCAGCTGGCCACCCCGCCCGGCCGGCTGCCCCATCTAGCCCACCTGTGTCTCTACCACAGAGGCGCTCTTGGGACCCAGCGGGTTGTTGATGGGAATGGTGTAGGTCAGCACTCGGCGCTGATGGCATTTGCTGTCCCCACTCCAGGGGCTCAAGGTCACATCTGGGGGAGGAAAGAGCAGAATGAGGAGACCATTCTCCAGCTGCCTGCCCACAGGCTGTAGGCGACTCAGCCTTTTTGGACAGTTTCAGTTCTCTGGGGACTTGCCCCCCCAAACCTGCCCCTTCCCCATGTCCCCATCATCTTGGTGTCTGCCCCACCTTCCTCTGCACACCTAAAATTTCAGATGCTAGTGATACGCAGAGCTGGGACCCGTTCCTTCCTATACTTCTCACTCATCCTGGAGCCAGCCGGTCCACTCCTGCAGCCTGAGTCCCTCGATTCCTGGCTCTTCCTCTGGGCCCCACACCTAGGGTCCTGCGACTTCCTGAGTACTTTCCCCAGGAAGCCCCCCAGAGCCCTCACACCCACTGGACTGCACGCTGGCCGCAGCATCTCCTCAAACCTGTCTCTCCTCTGTGCTCCCCCAGAGCCCTGGACACCCCCTCCCGTCTGTTGGCTCCACCTCCAGCATGG
This sequence comes from Craseonycteris thonglongyai, assembly GCA_004027555.1. Classification (NCBI taxonomy): domain Eukaryota; kingdom Metazoa; phylum Chordata; class Mammalia; order Chiroptera; family Craseonycteridae; genus Craseonycteris; species Craseonycteris thonglongyai. The sequence goes on along the minus strand of PVKE010007061.1, from coordinate 38,192 downwards.
CTCCTGGCTCAGCCAACCCTTGTCTGCCCAGGGGCCCTCCAGTCTCCCCCAGCTCCTGGTCTCAATCTCCACCTCTGGTCCAGGGGTAGCTTCTTAAAGGCTAGCCTGACCCTGTCCATTCGCTGCCTAGAACACCCCATGGCTCCCTAATGCCCTTGGGCAGTCTGATGTACCAGGCGCTCTAGAACATAAGCATAGTTTGGAGGGACTTGTATGCCCCCAATACAAGGTACAACCTTACTCATGCTAAAAACTCATTTTATTAATATAGGGGGAAAAAAAGAACAACTACCATCTGACCAGCTGGCTACTACCTACCTGAATCTCGCAGCTTCCTGAGCACCTCTGCTGGGTCAGCCCTTCCGCCTCACCTGGTGCTGTGCATCCCTGCTCCACACCTGGCCGCAGCGGCCCAGCCCCAAGGGACTTCTCATAGTGCCTGCTCCAGCCAAGCACCGTGCTGCCCTCCTGGGTTCCACCCCCACCTTCCCCCCTTCCCCTGCAGAAGTCCCTCCTTCAGGCCTTGGTTTCCAATTTCATATCCTTTCAGCAGCCTTCGCTGCTGCCTCTCAGATCACAGCTACTGTTTATTTGTGTGAGAATCTATATACCCTCCTCATCTCACTAGATGCTGTGGTGCCTCTGTCCTGGTCCCTGCACAGGCCTGACAGAGTGGACACTGTGTGCTCAGGGATCTGTACTTACGAAATGCTTACTGTATGCTGCCTTTCTAGGCACTTTTCTAGTATGAACTCATGTAGTTCTCCTGAGACTCTGATAAGGCAGGTACCATTACCGTACCTCCATTATGAGAAGAAATGGTCAGAGAGGCTGGAACCCTGCCCAAGGCCACTCAGCCAGTAAGAAGCAGAGCACTGTGGGCTCACGGCACCTACTTTCAAGCCGGTATCCTGCCACACCTAATGCGCACAGCACGTTATGTGTGCCTGCCTGCAGGCCTGTCCTCCCCACCTGCCCTGACCTGTGAACTTGCACTGCTCCAAGAAGGCCTGCAGGAAGGGCGAGTCTGAGAAGAGCATCTGCTGGAGTCGCTCGGCACCCACATGGAAGACGGAGTTAATGAGGAGACGGCCGGAGAGGTCGGGAAGCAGGGCGGCCAGGTCTGCTGGGTGACAGAAGGGCAGCACGTGAGGCCACCTGCACTCCTCCCTCCTCAGACTGGTTCCCAGTTTCCCTCTGGATGACAACTCCTCCCCATTCCCGGCCTTGTGGGGTGGATGGGCAGACTTCTCCTCCCAGACTGGAGTGGACACTGACACAATACACTACTCAGTCCCCCTGCCATGGGGGTGGCTTCAGGGTGACGTGTGCCCTGGGCCCAATCAGAGCCACCATGATGTGCTCCAAGTGAAGCACACACCTAAGCCCAGTCAAGTGGGCACGGGTTCCCAGGCTCATCGGCCTGCAGCTCTCACCCAGTATTTGGTTCTGGGGCGAGGCAGCTATAGTGATTGGTTCACGGCAGCCAGGGTCTGCTTCAGGAGCTGGCTAGTTCTCCAATCAGAGCCAACCCTAGAGCTTTTGGTGCAGCCACTGGGAAAAGCATGTTTTCTCTCTGCCAAGCTTGTCTGGGGCAGGACAGGGGCTCTCCCTGCCCCACAAGAAGAAAAGCTACCTGAGAATGAAGTTGGCACAGAGAAGTGCAGATTGATGATGATGACGGTGATGGAAACAAAAGCCAACACTTACTAACTGGCCCAAGAACTTTACATATATTAACTCATTTAATTCTTAACAACTCTATGAAGTGGGTATGAATGCCAACCCTATTTTCCAGACCAGGGAAATAAGGCTCAGAGAGGTTAAATGATTTGCCCAGGTGACATAGTTAGAAATCACTGGTGGCCAGGATTTGAACCCTAGGGATCTGGCTTCAGAGTCTATGTTCCTACCCACCCTCCTCTGCTACCTTTAATGCGTTCCCTGCCCACCCCTTGGATGGGTTAGTCTAGTGAGCCTGTAAAGCCCTTGTTCAAGCCTAAGATTTTGTCACATACAACCGAAGCCAATGATTCGGGCCACCCGCCTCACCTTCCTCCCCTGTGGACGAGGAGGAGTTACTTGTGTCTGTCAAAAGCTCCTCACTGGGCAGCAGGTCCAAGGGGCCCAGCGAAGTGGGCCCATCAGATGGGGTGGGCGCTGCACTCGGGGGTTCAGCCACTGGAGTCACTGTCTGGCTGGAGGACGCATCTGGCTGAGTGTCTGTCTGCTCCTCCTTGTCCTCCTCTACCTGCAGAGAATGGCTTAATCCAGCCCTGTCCCACCTCCATCCATAAGGACTCAAAACTGTAAGCAAACCAATGCTGGGAGATCATGTGTACACGCAGGACTCACTGGCATGCTGTGGGCTCTCAATAACCCTGCTATTTTTGAGTGAACTTATTACTTCATTCATATAAGAAATATTAGCAGCTCCGAGGGGCCCTGGGGCTGCCTTGATGAGGGCTCCTCACAGTCCTTTCCAGGCCTGCCTTGGATGCCTGGGCCATAAGCTTTGTTATGCCTATCCTGTCCCTCTGTCTGTCCCACCCACGCCTTTCCTATCTCCTACCTCACCCATCCATCCATCCCTTGCCTCTTCTGTCTCCCCTTTGCCTGTCTCCTGCATTCCCTGTCTGCCCCTATTTCCCTTGCCTGTCTTCCCAGCTTCCTCTTATCCTCCCGGCCAACCCCACTCCTACCCCTCCCATCCACCTCAACTCAGCCTCCCCTTGTCCCCCACTGTGTCCACCTGTCCCTCTCCCCGGTACCACCCCCAGGCTGCCTCTGCCTCTTCCCCTCAGCACCCTCCTCTCTTTCCTGCTCACCCCGTGGTCTGCGTCGCTGCTGGCCCGGGAAAGGGTGGGGGTGATGCGGCCACGGCGGGAACCCACCGGGCTTGGCTCCTGGCTGTGGTCGGCTGGCCCCGAAGGGGTGATGTCACTCAGGGCGATCACATCTCCCACTTCCTTGGGGCTCCTGCAGGGACAGGGAGGGTGTGGGCTTGCTGTATCCTTGAGACCCTACACACCCTCCCAGTCTCCCAGACTTTATTCACCCACCTCAGTCCACCCAGAAGTCCAAGAGCCCGCACACAGCCCCTTCTGCCTCCCCCACCCCCAGGAACCAGCCACCAACCTCAGACTCACCCCAGACCGTTCAGCTGCAAGGGGCAGACATAGTCCTCGTCCTCGCTGGTGAGGCCCAGCTCTGAGCCGTAGCACTGATGGACCAGGTGCCAGAGCTCGCGGGGACTCAGCGTCTGGGCAGGCAGGACGTGGGGTTGGCCTCCACCTCACAGGGGCCAGAAGAACCCTTCCCCACCCATCCCCACCAGCCCTCAGCCTCAGCAGTCCCTTCAGTGTCCACACGGGGGAGCATGCTCTCCTGTCCCAGACCTCACATACCACCACAGCCCAGTGGGGAGGAGCCAGTGTGCTCAGGACCTTCCCACAGGTCCTCACAATACTCCCAGGTACAGGATTATGGGCCCAGTTTTACAGAGGAGAGTCCAAGGCCCAGGGAGGGGAGGTTACACAAGTGACCAGAGACAACTCAGGGATTCAAACTCAGCCAGCCTCAGGAGCCTCTGTTCCTACCACCCACCACGCTGAGCTGCCCCAGCTATTTCCCAAGTGTGCTCAGGAGCCCTGGGCTTTCAGCTACCCATGGCTAGAAGGGCTGGAAGACGATGATGAAATAGCAGTAACAGTAATAATGCCGGTGGTGGAAGCAGACACTGAGTTATAATACTATGTACTAGGCATTCATTTTTCTAACCCCTTCACATGAGCTAATGCACTGAATCTTCAAAAAAATATATGTAAAGTCGATGCTAATATCATCATTTTAAGACAATGACATTGTGGCACACAGGGGCCCCAGGCGCAGCGCTGAGATGTGATCCCAGGGCCTGAGCTAGCAGCACCCTAGGGCTAACCACTGGGAACGCTGCCTCTAAGGGCTGGCACAGCCGAGCACTTAATTGTGGGCCCAGCTCTGGCTGCTGTGAAGTGGGCTCAGTCCCCATCTGACCAGCAGAGCTCCATGGCTGGCCCCAGGCCACTACCCCGGCACTGGGGCTTCAGGGCCTGCCCTCGCCCTCCCTGCAGACTCTGACTCAGCGCTGTCCCCTCTCCACCTCCTGCTCCAGCACACTTGTCCCTAGCAGCACATGAGCACAGCACCACTGGACAAGTGTGTGGGGCCCTCCGCAGCAGACACTGTGCTGTGCCCCACTGGTATCTAGCCACCCTCCCTCCTCGCCAGCAGAGCCCTGATTTCTGGCAGGGGGTAAAAATCGTATGCAGCTCCAGGGATGAACTGCAATTGGTGTACACCGATTCATCTTTCCTTTGCCATATACCCCGCTCCCTTTGCAACGGAAGGCAATCATGTGACCCAGTTCTAGCCAAAGAAATGCAAAGAGAAGCTTTTCTTCCCTGATAAACAAAAGTCCACTCTCTATCCACCCCTTTCCTCCTTCACGTTTGGGACACTTATGTGAGGACATGACGCCTGGAGCTGTAGCAGCCATCTTGTAACCACAAGGCAACAAAGCATATGGACAAAACATCAACACGCAGAGGGATGACAAAAAAGGACAGAGGTCTGGGTCTTTGATGACACAGGGGAGCCTTCAAATCCAACCTGAACCGCCTGCCTGCAGACCTCTTGTTACATGAGTATCAGTGTGACACAGTGGTCAAATGGACTTCAGAACCAGACTGCAACAGGTCAGAACCCCAGCTCTGCCACACTGAAGTCCATGTGTAAGTCTATCCCTCCATGCCTCACTAGTAAAATGAAGATAATAACCATACTGACTCGTAGAGTGGTTGTGAAGATCAAATGAGTTAATGCATGTAATACTCAGATCAGTGCCTGGCAACCAATAGCACCGTAAGTGTTAGTATTACCACCTTAAGAAATAATTTGGGAGGAAGCGGGGATGGCTCAGTGGGTTAAGCGCTCACTGTGCAGCCCCGGGGACCGAAGATCGAGTCCCGGCCCCAGCCCACGCGGACCCATATGCTGAACTGGGGAGCTCCCAGTGTTCAGTTCTCTCTCTGTCTCTGTATCTGTATCTCTCTCTCTCTCTCTCTGTCAAAAACAATTAAAAAAATTTAAAAAAAAAATAATTTGGGGGAAGCCGGGATGGCTCAGTGGGTTAAGAGCTCACTTTGGAGCCTCGAAGACCAAGGATCGAATCCCGGCCCGTTTGTGTGGACCCATATGCTGAACTGGGATGTGCTTTCCATGCAGGAGAACCCCAGCTCGGTTCTCAACCTACGCAGCCCCCGCCCACCTGTGTGGAACGGAAACCATGTCGAAAGTTGATGACGTACAACCATGGAGACTGCTCTGGGCCCTCCTCCTCTCCTCCCTGTCTCTGTCTCCCTCTCTCTGTCAAAAACAATAAATCTTTAAAAAATAAAGAAATAATTTGCTATCTGTGTGCTTAAACCATTGTCTCATTGTATTTTCAGCCATTTGTAGCTGAATGCATCCCACACAAATCCACAGTGGGCATTCCAAGAGAACCTACTCAGGTCTAGCACTCAACAGACTATGAGATTGTGGTGAAATAAATCTAAAATCCCTTACTCAAAACCTTTGGGGCAAGACGATTCCAAATTAAGATCTGAGATTTAAGGAAGATCATATAGTGCCAATACTACATGTTGTAATGTAGCACCAATAACTATATTATATTTAGTATCCAGTGATGTGAACACCAGAGGTTCTCAAAATGTGGTCCAAGGATTTCTAGGGGCCCCTGAGACCCTTTCATGGGGTCCATGAGATCAAAATTATTTTCATCAGTATATGTGTTACTAGAATATACGCTGTTACTTGCCTGTTTCACTGTTATTCTCCTATGTGTATGCAGTGGGCTTTCCCAGAGGCTAAATATGACAGACAACGCTGTCATTTTTCTAGTAGCTAATGCAAAGTGTGTGCCTACATTCTTGTGTTTAAACATTTCCCAGGGAAGCCGGGATGACTCAGTGGGTTAGGCGCTCATTTGCAGCCCCAGGGTCCCAGGATTGAATCCTGGCCCCAGCCCATGCAGGCCCATATGCTGAACTGGGGCGTGGCCCCAGTTCAGTTCTCACCTGGGCAAGCTTCCCATGTGGGAGGCCCTTGGTTCGGCCCCCAATTCGTGGGGCCATGCCTCCCATGCAGGAGGCCCTCAGCATGGTTCCTGCCCTGCAAGGGCTCCCGCCCACCTGGGTGGGCCAAAACCATGTCGAAAACTGATGACACACAACTATGGAGATTGCTCTGGGCACTCCCTCTTCTATCTGTCTCTTTCTGTCTCTATCTCTCTGTTTCTCTGTCAAAAACAGTAAAATGGATCTTTAAAAAAAATTTCCCAGTTTCAATTTCTAATACTGTAAATATCAATAAATATAACCCACTTACACAAATGCTCTTTGGAATCTACAATTAAGTTAAGGAATGTAAAGAGTTCCTGACACTATAAAGTTTGAGAATCACTGGTATATTTCATTCCGTATTGGATACTGTATCTTTATACTGAATTACAATCATATCTAACATTTTTCCCAGTCATACACATTAATAACTTTTTTTTCTGAAACACATGAATAGTCACATTAATGGAGCTATATATAAACCCAGGCAAAGCAAGATGCATGTATGGCCATTTAAGTTTAAAGAAACAAATTAAATTCAAAATGTGGATCCTCAGTTACACTAGCTACTTTTCAAGAGTTCATCAGGCACATGTAGCCAGTGGCTACTGCACTGGGCAGCACGGACAGAGAACACTTCCATCACAACAGAAAGTTCTAGATTGGTGGTGATACAATAAATAACCATGTTATTAGCTACAATCAGATCTTGCTGCCACATGTACAGAAAACCCTCCTCATTTTCAGAGCATGTCTGATTTGCAGATGGTAAGGGGCTGTGGACACACATTTCTAACGGGCAGGGTCTGGCTCTGGAACCTGGTGGGCCTATGGAGGAAGTGGCCGGTATGTTGGACCAGTGCCCATGGAGAAGAGCCAGGGCTCCTGCAGTTCCGAGTCCGGGCATCCCTGGCTCCATGGCCTCTCCTGGCCCACCCAAGTGCCTGGCCAGGTCTCACCCAGGCTCACCTTTTCAAGCAGTGCGTTCTGCCACAGGCGGAAGATGAGGAGGAAGCAGCGGTCCCGGGCCCCAAAGGAGGTAAAGAAATGCTACAGGAGAGAGAGGGGTGGGAGGGGCGGGGGAGGGAAAGCTCTGTTCCTGGTCTCCACCCTGCGGCGTCCATGCATCCATCCCTTCATTCATTCCACAAAACGTTCACCTTGTGCCCAGCCTGGCACTGAATGCTGGAGGCACTGTGGTAAGGAGATGCCCCTGGCCCTGTCCCCAGAGCTCACAGGCCAGGCCGGGAGACAGGCGCACCTCCAGACGGGGACAGCCCAAAGTGACTGAGCCGTGAGGGGGGACACCCAGGGCCCTCTCCCAGGCTCTGTTGGCCAATAAAGCAGAAAGGGCGGTCTGCTGCGAAGTGTCCCGGCCCCACCCCTTCTCCCCCACTGTCTGGGCCACTGGTGTGAGACGGCCTGACCACAAGGCACCATTCTGAGCACAGAATGGAGAGTCAGGGAAGGCTGTCACGGAGAGGGGACGTCTGAGCTGCAGATACGCAGGAGAGAAGAATTTCACTGTCCATGTTATCCTGAGCAGCTGTGTGAGGGACAGACTACAGGGACTGAGACGTGAGGCTGGTCACAGGCGATGGGAGCCGGGGCAGGTGTAGGGGCAGGGAGAACAAGGGGAAAGCGGCAGACTGAGGGCAGTTCAGGGAGCAGAATACAGTTTGGTGGGGGGAGGAGCTAGGAGCCAGCTGAGATCCGGGAGCCCGTGGCCCCCCGGCAGGTCCTCCTGCTCACCTTCTCGCTCTCGGTACAGATCTGGATGGCGTTGGGGATTAGCTTGGCCGTCTTTTCCTTCTTCAGGCACGTCACTTCCTTTAACTGGATGGAAATCTAAGAAGGACAGGCAGGTCAGGAGGGGCTCAGGCCCTGCCTGCCCAGGAACCCTCCCTATCCCCGTGTCAGCTCACTGTGGTCTCCCAGCGGAAGATGTTGCTGTAGAAGCAGATCCAGTTCTCAGAGAGATAGAGGCGGCCCTGGAGGAGGATCTCACGCTGCAAGGCACAGGAGTAATCTGAGGCGGCCAGGGAAGAGACAGGCAGACACCTGAGTCACACAGTGGCCTGGCCAGCACCCAGGTGGGGAGGGTCGGGAGGGCAGAGCCAGGAGCTCAGGGTAAGGCCCCGGACGGGGTGGGCATCAGGACTCACCCACAATGAGGCGTTCGGCTTCAGGGAGTTTGTTGAACAGTTTCCGGAAGTCCTCGTTCCGCTGTTTATAAGTGGGGCTCAGCATCTGGGAGAAGGTTGAGAAGTGAGAATTCAGATGGAGGTTCCTACCCCTAATTCTGCCCCAAGATGCTCCCAGAAGCCCCTGTTTCCTCCACCTTGGACAGGCTCTCTGAGGCTTCAAGTCTACCTTACTGTGGCTTCCACTGTTGGTAACATGAGAGTAACTATGAGAGCTCCCCCTTACTGATTTCTGCATAAGCCAGGCCCTCTGTCATGTAGCCAACCAGCATCACTGGCTCTTAATGAAAGTTCCCTTCAGCCTGTAATGCTGGGACTACTTTTCAAGGAGAGGCCCAGAGAAGTTAAGCCATTCACTCAAAGTCACACAGCACACAAAGAGCAGCACAGGATGTGACCCTAAGTCTACTGAACCTAGACCCACTCCCTGACTGCCGTCTCCCTCCCTCTCACCCCTCCAGCAAACACCCCTGCCCAACACTTACACTGTACCAGCTCTGCATCTTCTGCAAGAGAAAGAAGTAGAGTCAGAACAAGCCCCTGGATCCCTTCACCTTCCACCCTTCTCCCCTCCCAGCCCCTCCCCTCCTGGGCTTGCACCAACCTTGCTGTTTCGGATGAAGTTCCGGCTGCCCAGGCTCTGGGTGCTGGGTGTCCCAGGCACCCCACCCTTCTCTGAGGAGCTATCTGACCCCTTCTCCACCATGGTGCCCAGTTCTGGCTCAGGTGGGGGTCGGCTTGGGGGCAAGAGTTGCAGCCGCTTACGAAGAGATGGGGAGCTGCTTGGCGTGCTCCGCCCAGAGTGAGGGGTGGTGCTAAGGGTGGAGGAGGAAGAGGAAGAGGGGGATTATGGGGGAAAAACAACCAGGGTATGGAGACAGGCCTGTTTTGGGAGGCCCACCCATCAGTCCATTGATCCCCACCCATTCACTCAACTCCATTTCCTCACAGTGTGACCCAGAGCAGATTCCCTGTTACCTTGGTTACTTCATCTGTGATCCAGGGGTGAAAAGCACATGTCCCAGGGGAAGCTGGGATGGTTCAGCGGGTTAAGTGCTCGCTTTGCAGCCCTGGGGTCTGAGGATCGAATCCCAGCCCCGGCCCCAGCCCCGGCCCGTGGCGACCCATATGTTGAACTGGGGTTGCTTCCCATGTGGGAGTTCCCCAGTTCAGTTCTCACTGGGGTGAGCTTCCCATGTGTGGGAGGCCCCCGGTTCAGCCCCCAGCTCACAGAGGCATGCTTCCCATGCGGGAGGCCCCTGGCCTGGTTCCGCCTTCTACGGCCCCCACCCACCTATGTGGAAAGAAACCATGTCGAAAACTGATGACGTACAAGTATGGAGACTGCTCTGCTCCCTCCCCCTTCTGTCTCTCTCTGTCAAAAATAATCAATCCTTAAAAAAAATAGAAAAACACAGGTCCTCATCTGGTTATTTGAGGGTTAAATGAATCAGTAGATTTATAGTGCTTCTAACAGAGCCTGGCATACTGTGAGCTCTCAATAAGCCTGCTATTTTTTAAATTAACTTATTCATCCACACAGTAAATATTAGCAGCTACTTTCCACTCAGTTGCTTGAGCTAAAAACCTAAGCATCTTATTTTCTTTCTTGCTCACCCCTCATTTCTAGTCTGTTAGCAAAGTCCCACCTGGTCTACCTCCAAAATCTATTTCCATTGTTTCTATTACACCCACTTCCCCTGCTCCACTGCCCTGGCCCAGCCTCCAGCCTCTGCCTCCTGCAGAGGTCTCCTGCCTCTACATCCCCATCTAGTCTGCTCCTCACACAGCCAGATGGAGCCAAGGAAACCTCCTCCCCCAGTCAGGTCAGGCCTTCCTGGTTACGCCCTCCCCACTCTGTACCTCACTCCAGCTAAAAGCAAAGAACCTTGGCGCCCAAGGCCCTGCGTGGTCTCTTGTCACTCCCTCCATTCCAGCCATCCCAGCCTTTTGTCCATTAAGCTCACCAAGTACATTCCAGAGTCAAGGCCTCTGCAATGCCCTGTGCCTAGAATGTGCTTCCATAGTCCCAGCATATGCGGCTGTCTTATTCCACTCAAATGTTCCTCCCTGGTGGCCCAACCTGAAGTAGCCCTGGGCTTTCAGTCGCACTCATCCCATCTCGACTCATCCTGATGTCTTATTTGGATTGCTGTCAGCCCCAGACTGAATTTTAGGTCTTGGCTGCCACTGTGTCCCCAGCACCCAAAACTGTACCTGGGATACAGTGGACTCCAAATACATATTGGTGACTACGTTAATAACCCCGTGCCCTGCCTAGAGCTGGGAGCAGCAGAGAACACCACACAGGGTTCCTGCCTTGGGGAGTTAGCCTCTGGCTTGGGAGGCAGCCGCTGAACAAACAGAACTCTCAGCAGACTGAATAAACAAACTGTCACAGGGCTGTGGATTCAGTCGGGAACTTTAAAGGGACACTTTTGTTGACTTTGTTATCAGGAACGTGGCAAGCTTTGTATATGATTAATTGTAAGGTTCCTCACAAAGTGCACTTGATACTGTTACCATTGGCACTTCACAGAGGAAGAAACTGAGGTTCAAAGCCACGAACCCACCCAACCCACTTGTCCAAGGACACACAGCTGGCATAATTCAGGGTAACACTCCAATGTGAGGTCCTCAATCTCCCCTGGGGAGGTGGGACACCCTCACCCACTTGGGGCTCCTCAAGCATCTCTCTCCTGCCTCCAGCTTTAGCACACGGTGTCCCTGTACAGACTACCCTTTCTCCTTTGCCTAGAGAACTCTCATGCATCGTCCTTCAGGAGTCTTGCTCACCACCCCCAACCCAGCCCCGCCTCCCTTCTGTGGGTCCCCACAGTTCCAATGCCAGCCCCTAACCACTCTGCCTGTTTCCCTCATCCAGGTCCTGACTACTGTGCTGTCACTGCTTGATGACAACTCCATTTTCCCCACAGGTCTGTAAGCTCTCAGATGGCCAGTGCTGGTGTTGTCTTGATCACTGCTGTCCCCAGTATTGCTCAGGACAAGGTCCAGGGCAGGCATTTATGTCACACTTATGGAATGAGTTTGTAGAATAAAATGGAATGAATAAAGCAGATTGGGGGAGGAGGGTTATAGTTCACAGTAAAAGATGTTTCGAAAATATGGTATTCTTATTCTGAAGATTTTTGCACACTCAGGCTATGCGAACTTTTTTGCTTTTAGAACTTTTGGCTGTGCCCTTTTGGGGGGTGGGGTGGTAATTTTGAAGGTTTAAAATGCCCAGAAGTTGTTGTGGTTAACACCTGTCATGATCAACAAAAAAAAATAGGGAAAGAAATATCCCACTGACATTAACTACCTGTAATATACTTCTCTTAGGGCTTTTAAACGTAAGCCATTAATACAGAATGATCCTTGATGGACCAAAACTTGAATCACTGAGAAACGAATCCAAATTGCTATCACTTTCTTTTCTTTTGGGTGGCCGGGCCTGGCGTACATTTTACTCTATGTACAGAATTTAATGTCAGATATATTAAAGTAACAAATCTGGTGTGGTTTGAGGAGGTTAGATTTACTAGAAATGTATATATACTGTGAATTGTGCTCTGATGGTTAAAAAAAATGACAAGGTTGTCAAACATTCTGTATTAACAGTGAGTGGAGTAAACTTTCAAAAGGATAAATGTATATAGTACAGATGTGAAGTTTTCTATGTAAAAATTCAGTACAACTTCTGTACAATATTGGCTCTTCTCTGGCATATTCTAATCTGGGTTATAGGTCAATAAAGTGTTTTGATTATTTAAAAAAAAAAAAAATTGCAGATGGTGACCTGGGCCACCACCACTCCTCCTGGGCTACCGAAGCCACCTTCTCTCAAGGCCTCCCTGCTCCATCCCTGCATCCCCACATGCAGAGGGAGCCTGTGAACCTGTTAGGTGAGAGACCCCTGGGGAGCCCTCCCTTGGCTGCACCTCACTCCAGCTAAGAGCTTGGGGCTTGACGCTCTCCCCACCCCCTGGCTCCCTCTCCCCCAGCTCCTGCCTTGACTGTTCCCTCTGCCTAAATGCCCTTCCTCCCAGATGTCTGCTCCTTCAGAACTCTTTTCAATGGACATTTCTTTAAGACACCTTCCCTCACCTATTTAAACCACACCCATTTCCTGACCTGTCCCTCTTCAGCGCTCTCCCCAGCACCCCCTGAACCTGCCTGACCATCTGTATTTTCCCTTGTTTCTGACCCGCCCACACAGGAGATGCACTCCAGGGAGAAAGGCTGTTTTGTTCTGAGAAAGAGGGCTGGCGCAGGGTAGGTGCTGCTTGAGCATTTGCTTCTTTGGATGGAATGAATAAAAACGCTCCACAGAACCTGGAGTCAAGGAGGTGTGCAACCTGCCCAGCCCTCCACAGGCTGAGACTGTGTTAGATCTGTTTGGCCACTTCTACCTTGGGCAAGTGTCTGAACCTATCTGTGCCTCAGTTCCTTCTTAAGTATGGTGAGAGTTTAACAGTATCCACCTCACAGGGTTGTCTGGAGGACATACAGGCATACACACAGTCCATCACATGGAAGGCACTCTAGTTCAATCATGAGGGGCTGTCAGACTAAACGGTGTACATGTCACTGCCACTGCTCCAGGCCATCTGTGTCCAACATGCTAAGCTGACCCGGACAGATTTGGCACAAACACCTCAGCCTGGCATGCAGAGCCCAAAGTGACCCCAAATGGCACTCTCTCTAAGTACACACTGACTGCCTGCCCTGCACCAGGCACTGGGCACACGTAAGTGAGCAAACCAGATACAATCCCCACCCTCAGGGTCTGACATTCTGGTTGGAGAACAATCAATAAGGAAACATGTAAACAAGGATGATGATCTCACGGACACTGGTCACACCAACAGCACCAGGAGCATCTGGAAGTTATGAGAAATGCAGGTTCTGGGACCCACTGCAGACCTCCTGAATCAGAGACAAAGTGTGGCTCAGGAGACTGAATCAAGGAGGAGGACCCCAGTGATAAAGGAGGGTGAAGTGGGTGGATGGGTGGGTGGGATACAGGGCACACTATGTCCCCTGAGGACAAAGAACAGATATGGCAAAGGGTGGAGGAAGACTGTTGTCAGGGTAGAAACATCAAGTTCAGGGCCAGGACTGAGCTTGGCAGGTCTGAAGAGGAAGGAGGCGGCCAGGTTGGAGAACAGGAGGGCACAGGCCCACTCGCAGGCCCTGTGGGCTCTGGTCAAGAGTCAAGCTTCAGCCTGACGGCACTGGTGAGCTATGAGAGTTCTGAAGGCGTGGCCATATTCCTCCCCTACCTCATCTTCTCCCCTCTAGCCTGAACTAGGCCCCTCCTCCACCTGTCCTCAGCTCCTGCAGCCACAGGTCTTGGGGAGGGCATCTAAGGACATGTATGGGACACACAGAGCACAGGGCAGGGTCTGCACCCCCAGGTCTTGCTCCTTGGCAAAAGGAACAGGAAGTGCTCAAGAGCAGGCAGAGCCCTGAGGCTATCCAACCAGGCAGGCTGCAGCAGAGGGAAGGGAGGAGCCCCACATGGCTGGAGGACCGTTATGGGGGCGGGGACTGAGAGAGAATAGGGTTTTGCCACTACAGGGAGATAGATACCTCACCATCAGCTTCCTCGGCCTACATAGGCCCAGAGCCCCTCTGGTCAGAGAGGGACAGATGCACACACAGGTGTGCATACAAGGGCAACTTGACAGCCAGTGTCACAGGCAAACTCTAGTTCTCCATAGCTACAAGAAGTCTCCCTCCCACCCCCACCCGCAGCAGTAGTACTGCAGGTATGTTAGAGTCACACACAGAGCCACAAATCCCAAAATAAATGCATACACACCAGCAGCATTACAAGTATGATACACTCACAAAGTCCCAGAAGTTACACACAAGCATGTGCCTGCATGCACACAGCTGCAGAGGGTCACAGGAACCCATTAAACCACAGCAAGTCTCAGATAAACTGCATTCACACATACAGCCAAAAGAACGTCTGAGAGAGGAATTGAAAACAAACAACAGTTGCACATTTACAGACAGTCATGCAGTGAAAGAATAGTCAGAGGACCCCAATTAACACATGCACAACCTAAGGAAATTAAGTCACAGGGTTGGCTCAACTCCCAAGGAGTTTACTATCAGGTGGGGAAGACAAAGCAAAGGGCCTGCTCTAACATGGCAAGGGTGGTGTCAGCTGCTGTCGCCAACAGAGAACCCTGACACACAGCCACAAAGGACTCAGAATAACACAGCCCCAGGGGGTGTGGATACATCTCAAAAACAGAGCAGCCAGGTATTGCACAGGACAGGCTTTATAAACTGTAATGGGAACAATGTCTGATAATTACTGATCCACAAAGTCAAGGGTACACCCAAGGTCTCAGGAAGGAGGGTCCCAGGCCCACCAGGAGCCACAAAGGGTCTCTCTCTCTTTTTCTTCACACATACAAAGTCCCAGAGGGTCCCAACTGCCCAGGCACATATAACAATGTCACAAATGGGCATACACAGGAATTTTCACACAAAGATGGAATCTGAGGTGAATGATAGGCACAACCCCAGAGGTTCTCAGTCAGACACACCTGGCCCCTGGCATACCACAATGTCACACATGGGCACACAGGTAACTGCTATTTGCACACAAACCTAATAGGTTCAGAGGTAAATTATAGGCACATACAGAGAGTTGGATAGAAGCTTGTAGCAGCAAGCACAGACACACAGACACATATGGACACACACTACAGTCACAACTGGACACACAGGCAACTTACAGTGACACTTGGAGCCACAGATGTAAATCAGACCCAAGGAAGATCACAGCTGTCTGAACATTAGGAGACCTAGACACATATACACACAGTTCAAAGTCCCAATCAGACAGCGGAATTCTGGTGGGGTGAGATACATCACACATATACAACCACAGAAGGTCGCAGCCACACAAGCAGAGCCCCAGAGACACACTACACAGTCACAATCAGGCGCACGGAGGGAACTTACAGTAGTAACACATGGAATTCGAGGTAAATTACACACACAGCCAAAGAGCACAGCTGCCTGCACACTAGAACACAGACACGCATACACACACATTCCAAGACACCTACAATTCATAATACAAAACACGCCGGGCCCAGACCGGGTGCAAGAGGACCCCAAAAGGGTCGGGCACGCGGTCTGCTGGGCCAAGCGGAAGCCCCCATCCCCAGAAGCCCGAAGATCCACTACAGACTAGGACGGTGGGAGGAGGCCCAGACCCCAAGGGGCTGCTCCCGGCCTACTCCGGGGTCCGCGGCCTGTGAGCCCGCCCTGCCTCCATCCCGGGTCCAAAGACCCGGGTCAGCGTCGCGCCCACCCGCTGCCTCCCAGCCTGGGGCGAGCCAGATAGGGGGCATTCCCGGCAGGCTGGGCTCCCCGTGGGATGAGCCCGGGACCACCCAGTGAAAGCCTGCCAGTCCCGCACATCGCGCCACGGTAGCGACCAGCCAGGCCGGGGCCTCCCAGTCGTCACTGCTCAGCCCCCTCTCGCACCCGTGCCGCCCCCTCGCGAGACCCTCCGACCCACCCCTGGCCGGGTCCACGTGCGCAGGGTCCCGGCCCGCGGCCCCGGCCGCACCCGGGCAGCCCCCGTCCGGCCCCCCACCCGGTCCTTACTCGAACATGGATGCGGTGGCGGGGCGCGCCCAGCCGCAGGGCAGGGCCGGGCCGGCTGAGCGGGGCTGGGCCGAGCTGGGCGTCCCTAAAGGGAACACGCCTCACCTTCCGCGGCCGCACTCCACCGACCCCGCCACCCGCTGCCCGCACAAAAGGCCGGCGCCTCGGGCCGCCGGAGGCCGCCGCAGCGTCACGCACCCTCTTCCTGCCCCCGCCCCCGAGCGTCACGGCGCCGCCCCCCGCCGGGAGCGGGAGGGGCGGGGCGGGGCCAGGCGGAGGGGCGGGGCCTGCGGAGGGGGCGGGCCTGCGGAGGGGGCGGGGCGCAGGCTTAGGTGCAGGAGGCAGAGGCGACGGAGCAAGGGAAAGAAACGGAGACCCTGGGGGTGGGCTGGCCACTGCCGGGGCGGGACGGCGGGACAGAGACAGGCCCCGATGGAGAAGTAGACTCAGAGGGACGTTGGCGCAGGGGGAGGAAGAGCGAGACCGAGAAATCCAGAGGGGCGGCTGGGACGCCGGGGAGAGAGAGAGAGCGGGGGGAAGAGACGGAGACAGAAATACAGAGGCCGACTTACTTAAAACAAAACATCGCCATGGCGGCTGCCTTAGGGACAGGTTAGACCACCTCTCCCCTGGAGCCGGGATAAGGGTCCTCCACTCCAACGATGCCCCTGGCCGGCAGCTCCCCGCCCTCCCAGGGCAGAACCTGAAAGGCGGGGCGGGACCCGGGATGAATGCAGATGCTGGGAAATTGAGGTTCGGGGGCGGTTTGCGCTGGGAGGGCCGCAGCTGCGGGAGGGGCATGGGACCCCTGGGCCGCCAACCTCCCCGATCCCAGTGTCCAAGCCCCCGGTGTGGGTCCCAGGCGGTCCCAGCGTCTCAGTCTCCGAGGACCCCTCTCGGTTCCAGTCCCCGTCAGCCAGACCAAGTCAGAATCCAGCCTCCCTAGCGCTTATCTGTGCTGTGACCTTGGACAATTCAGCCCAGTTTGGAGGATCCCACCTACTAATCTGTGTGCTAAAGGCTTTCCCACGGGACAACATGGGGCAGGGCCTCAGCAGCCCTTTCACAGACGGGAAGCCGGGCTTCAAAAATGGGAAGTGACTGGCTAAGGTCACCCAGCCCGTAGGCTGCAGAGTTGGACGTCATAGCCTGCACTTAACTCTGCTGGCTGCCAGTCTGTTGGGCCTGGAGTCCTCTGCAGAACACAGAATGTGCGTCCCACCTCACAGATCGTGGCCAGAGCCCCCCCACCCCCACCCCCACCCCTCTGCAGCATAGGCCCTTCCTACCTCTTCAAAAAAACATCCCCAACCCCGTTGCCACCCTCCAAACAACCGGGTTTGACTTCGTTTTAGTGAATGGCAGGCTGCAAATTTCAGTCTTTCCTGACCTCTTTTCCTCACACCCACTCCAATCTCTCAGCAAACTCTGTGGGCTCCACCTACACAATCTATCCAGAATCTAAACTCTTCTTCCCTTCCACTGCTCCCCTCCCCCAGCCTCCAGCCTCTGCCTCCTGGACCTCATAGCTGCCTCCTCCCTGGTCTCCTGCTCCAGTTCAGGCCCACCCAGTCAGCTCCCCACATGCAGCCACAGGGAGCCTGTGAACCCCTGAGTAAGGCCGAGGCCTTCTGGGCTCTGAACCCTCCTGTGGCTCCACCTCACTACAGCTAAAAGCAAAGCCCTCACCTTGGTGCCCAAGGAACCACTCTGAATTCTCTGTCTCCCCGCAGCTCACTCCCTCCAGCCACCCATCATCCTCCTTGCTGTTCTTCTACCATTTAGAGTCTACCTCACCAGGGCACATTCCTGCCCTGGGGCCTTTGCACTTGTTCTTCCCAGTGCTTGGAAGCTCTTCTCCCAGTTCTTCCTTTGACTGCTCACCGTCAGAGCTCAGAGAGGCCCACCTCCCACCATTTCTTTCTGTCTCATTGCTCTGCTTCTTTTGAAATACATTTGCAGTTTTAATTCGGGAATATTTTTTCAAACAGGAAAAAATATAACGATCATCTATGTCTCCACCACCCATATATAATTGATGTGGACATTTTGCTTCAGATCCTTTTTGTTGTTGTTGTTGTTTTTAAAGAAATCATTAGTTACAACTAAAGGCCCAAGTCCCACCCTGCTTTCTCTGCCTCTGCCCCCTGCCCCCTCTGGTACCCACTGCCCTGAAGTTGATGTGTGCTCTTCCCGTGCACTTTTCCACACCGTTTCTACATCGGGATACATCCACCAACAAGAGGTCCTAATGCTCAATGTCTTTTAAAAAGATACATCATCAGGCCCCTACTGTATTATCTTGCAACCTGCTTTTCCATCATTGTTTCTGAGATTTCTCCACATTAATACACAGAGCTTTGTTTCATAAACTTTAACTCTTATCAACTGTGCATTGTTGGAAGAAACCACAGTGAATATTTATCTGCAGGGCCAATGTAGTTCTTGCCTCATTTTGCCTGTTGCCTTGCACCGCCGTTTCTGTCTCCTTCTGCCAGAGGTGATGTTTCTTTGCAGAAGTTTTATTTAAACCTTCCCCCCACCCACCCACCCATGAGCTGCAACAGAAAAAACCTTTTACATTGGCTTCTAGTACACACTTAGGAATATATGTAATGTCACAAAAGTTGCAGAAAACCACACTTATTCTCTATGCTGCGTTTGCTGTGTTTCTTTCAATTCTATCATAGTTCTATTTAGAAAAAAGTGTGGCTTGCAATATACCACATTGGTTTCACGGCCCTTAAATGGCTAATGACCCATCTTTGAAAAATGCTGGGTGAGTCAAAGGGGTTGTCTACCTCCAGTCTTTGTAGGTAGTGCTCAGCTGAGCTCAGAGTGGTTGTCCCAGAGCGTACTCCCAGTTGCCTGTTATTGTGTGTGCATCTATTTTACAACTTCCAGTCAGGCCCCTGTGGGGTTCAGGCCATGTTCTAATTCACCTTCAGCCCCCCACCTGGACAATGACAGACACAGGCAACCCACTCTCAAGCATGTGCTCCTAGAGAGAGAGAACCCCTCTCCTGTCCTACCACCCAGGTCTCACCTGTCCTGGGGCAGACTCTCCAGGTCTGGGGTCTTCAGCAGCTGCAGGTGCTGGGGCGTCGGGGTGCAGTGGGGTGACTCCTCATCATTGGATGCCGTTATCTGAATGGAGGGCACCTCCAAGAGCCTCCAAGGCTCAGAGGCCAGGCCCTCAGCCCTGCCATCCTGTAGCGGCTGGCTCTGCCACTCGGCTGGGGGCGCAGATGAGTCCTGGGCACCACTCTGGGTCAGCAGGGGTGCCCCAGGCAGCAGAGGCAGGAGCTCGGCCATGGGGAGGGTTTTGCTTGCCCAGCTAGGGACCTTGGACAGCCAGTGGTCTCTGGGGGAGAAAAAAGAGAGGCGAAGGGAAGAGCTCCGGTCCAGGCCCTGCCCCTCCTACCCTCCCTGCTGCTGCTCCATTAAGAAAAAAGCCAGGAAGCCAGGATGGCTCAGTGGGTTAGGCGCTCACTGTGCAGCCCCAGGGACCGAGGATCGAGTCCCGGCCTGTGCGGACCCATGTGCTGAACTGGGGAGCTCCCCCAGTTCAGTTCTCTCTCTGTCTCTCTCTCTCTCTCTCTCTGTCTCTCTCTCTCTCTCTCTGTCTCTCTCTCTCTCTCTCTCTGTCAAAACAATAAAACAAACAAACAAACAAACAAAAACATACCATTAAAAGAAAAAAAGAAAAAAGTCAGGCTGAAGTACAGAGCACTGTGTGTGAGCCAGGGAGGTTTGCATGAGATTCCTACCTCTGCCAGCACACACCCTTCCTGACCCTGAGCCTCACTCTCCTCCTCTGGAAACTGAAGGTCCCGATGTTGACATCCTAGGGCAGCTGAACCATGTCACAGAGCTCCGACATGTGAAATGTGCACCCCAGGGCCCGGCACACAGTACGTGGTCAGTGAATGCCTGTTCATGAGACCTGTTCAGGGCTAAGGTTTATTTTTTCTGGGCATTCACCAAGGCCAAGCCCTGGGTCTCCAATATAACCACCACCCAGCTTCCTTGCACCCACAGGGCCAGGAAGGAGCCAGGCCTGAGGGGACCCCAGAGGCCTCGGGCCCGAGTAACGGCCACAGATGGACAGAGGCAGAGTCCAGGATTTTCCTTCCCTGTTTGCTCCGCTCAACAACTGCCTCTCCCAAGACAAACACAGGGTAGTCGGGCTGGGCTGCGGCCTCCTCAGATGGGAGGAAGCCAGGCCTGTTTCTGCGGCTGCAGCTCTGATATTGGAGGCCGCCTGGGTCTGGGGAGATCAGATTAGTAGTGTCTGTCCTCACAGCAAGGGCTTCTTGGTACCCAGCTGCCAGAGAATGGGGAAAGAGGCCCATGGGACCCAGAGAGGGTTTCCCCTGGTTCAGGGAAGACCCTGACTCTTACAACCAGGCCCGGACCCCCAAGGTCCTTCCCAGGGACCCCAATACCCCTACCTTGAGGCTTCTACCTCTGTCTGTACTTCTCAGGGTTTGGACTTCCAGGCTAAAGGCAGGAGAACAGGCCCTTCCCTGCCCCCAGGAGTCCTGGCTGGGCCAGAGAGTCATGACCTTGCCAGCTGGACTAGCATATCCACTGGAGTCGTGTTCCCCTCCAGTCAGCTGGGAGAAAGGATGGAGTGGGGGCGGGGGTGTTCACACCACGGAGGAGGCTGACATCAGCTGTCTCACCCTTCCCTCTTAACTGCCCCTTTGAGGCAGGGGCTGTCTTCATCCTGGGCCTCTACTGGTCCATTTTCCTATGAGCCAGCAGCCAGCTACCACGTAGCTTCTGTCCCCACTACTTCCCCAGAGCTGGGCCTGCAAACCCAGAGATCCTCCAGGGAGCCAAATCCGAAACACTTTCCACCCCTCATCTTGCTACCCTGCTCTTCTTACAAGATGGAACCTGGGAGACCCCTCTTCCTTCCGGAAGGTTCTCACAGCCTCCAGAATGCTGCAGTTTCTGGCTGTCCTCCCATCTCACATTTGTGCACAGCTCTGTCCTCTCTACCTGATCTGTAAAAGCTGATATTCCCCATGCTTAGGTCCACACACTGTTCTCTGACTTCTCCATTTTTATTACCTAATAATCGACACACACTAAAGTATGTCTGTACCTAGATGGAAGTTACATTACAAGTATAACAATAAAATGAAGGCCATAACCCCCCGACACACCCACCCAGTTTGAGAACCAGCCCATCCCTGGTGAGGTGCTGCTTGAGCCCCTCCCACCACCTCCCTCCAGAAGCCTCCATGAACCTTCGTCAGGTATCATTCCCTCACATTTCTACTAGCTTTCTATCACATTGGCATGCATCCCTAAACAATATATTTTCTAGTTTTACTTGCTTTTGAGCTTTATAAAATGGAATCACACCACGTGTCATCTTCTGTGACTTGAGTTTCTTCTCACTCAACATTATTTCTAAGAATCACCCACAGGGGTACAGACAGTTTCATTTTATCTGTTTTTGCCTGTGCACAATACTCCGTTGGGGGAACACGCCACACTTGATTTCTCCATTTTTCCTGCCCATGGACACTGGGTTGTTTCTGACTCTCTGCTGACGACTGGAGCTGCCCTGCATGTTCCTGGGTGCACTTCTGGGGTAAGTCCTGGGTTAGCCATCGTCCCACCCTGTGAGGGTCTGTCACTGAGTGTTCTGGCTGCTTCCCTGGATCTTGGGGCTATAACATACTGCCTCAGTTACTTTAACTTTAAAGTAAGTCTTGCTATCTGGTAAAGCAAGCCTTCCTATCTTGTCCCTCTGCCACCAGAGTCAGCTTGTCAAGTTGCAAAGGGGGAAATCAACAATGGGGGTTTAACTGTCATGCTGTAACCAACAACTGAAACCTTTACAATACTGAGTTTTCCAAAATGTGCACATGGGGTCATTCTCCATGCAGGTGGACATGTTTTAATGTCACCCTCTGTGGGTTTAGGTTTCTTTTTTTTAATTGTAATAAAATGCACGTAACATAAGTTACCATCTTAACCAGTTTTTTTGTTTGTTTCTTTTTCTAAAGATTTTTTTTAATTATTGTTTGAGAGAAGGTGAGGAGAGAGAGAGAAGTAGGGAGGGTCCAGAGCAGTCTCCACAGTTGCATATCATTAGCTGTGACATAGCTTCATTCCACATAGATGGATATGGGCTGGACAGAGTGGGAACCAAATTGGGGGCTTCCCAGAGGGGAGGCAAGAACTTTTGCCACCATCTCAGCTGTTACCAGTTGTGCCGCAGTTCAGCACATGGGTTTGCATGAGCCGGGCCTGGGATTTGATCCCCGGACCTCACAGTTTCCTTGTGTTTCTGTCATACATCAAGTATCCATCCATCCATCCATCCATCCATACATACATACATACATACCTTTGTCTTCCCCTATGCAAAAACCACAATATCCTAATTAACTAGACCTAATTATACTATATATATGTATATATATTATGTATATATGTGTATATATACACATACACATATATAACATATATATACATATATATATTCCTTGCCTTTCAGTTCATATTTAGGAGTGGGGACCAGCACAAGGCTCAGCCTTTCAACTGAAGGAGAGTGAAAGACTAAAATAAGAAAATGTTTTGCAGAAAGACATTAAGAATTCTACTTAGGACAACTTGTTGGAGATGCCCATGGAAACTCCAGATGCAAAGGTGCAGCAGGCAGCTAGCCAAACAGAAAGCAGCATGTTGATGGTGATCACCTGCCCCAAGATGTCTAGTTGTCAAGATGTTCCTTAAGCCGGGATAACTCAGCAGGTTAAGCGCTCACTTTGCAGCCCCAAGGACCAAGGATCGAATCCTGGCCCCAGCCTGTGTGGTCCCATATACTGAACTGGGGTGTGCTCCCCATGCGAGAGGCCCCCAGGTTGGTTCTTACCCCCCGGGTTGGCCCCTGGCTCGAGGGGGCAGTCCTCCCATGCTGGAGGCCCCCAGCCCAGTTCCCACCCTGCGTGGCCTCCACTCACCTGTGTGGAATGAAACCATGTTGAAAACTGATGATGTACAACTATGGGGACTGCTCTGGGCCCTCCCCTTCTCTCTGTCTCTGTCAAAAACAATAAAATAAACCTTTAAAAAAAAAAAAAAAAAGGATGTTCCTCACCTCACATCTTTTCCAAGAACCTCTCAACCCCCTTCTCTCCCTGCACAGGATTATTGTCTTTCAGAAACATTAAGGCTGACTCACGATTCTTTCTTAGGGGTTGAGTTATCTGGGGACCTGGGCTTGCAGCCAGTGTTGTCTTTACTTTTTCTTTCTTTCTTTCTTTCTTTTTTTTTTAAGATTTATTTTATTGTCCAAGAGAAGGTGAGAGAGAGACAGAGAGAAGGGTGGAGGGCCCAGAGCAGTCTCCATAGTTGTATTTGACATAGTTTTATTTCACACAAGTGGGTGTGGAGCTGTGCAGGACAGAACTGAACAGGGGGGCCTCTGCTTGGGAGGTGAGAACCTTCACCACCATCCTGGCGGTTACCAGTTGTGCCACAATTCAGCATATGGGTTTGCATGGGCCAGGGCCAGGACTCGATCCCTGGACCTCGTGGTTGCAAGGCAAATGCTCAACCTGTTGAGCTATCCTGGCATCCCCTCTTTGCCTTTTCTAATCTTTGACTTACAGACAGATCTGAGTAAAGTTTGTGGCTGGCATTAGGGCTATGGAGAGTAGGAAACTCATTAAAAATGAATGTCCTTGGAAATGTAGGAAGAAGGGCTGATGTGTGGAAGTGAAATCTCAAACAGAGCAGGGCTAACCACACCACGTAAAAGGCTTTTGCATGAAGGCCCCCATGTTTTCCCATCCTAAAAGCTCTGAGGGTTGAAAACCACCTGCCTCATATTCCATTTGTTCTGCCTTCCCCACAATCAGGGCAGTAGCAGGGTCATAGGACTGCCCACTGGAGTCTGCTCCCAGCTGGGGTGGCATGGTGGGTTACAGGATCTAGATGGTGTACCATTTCCATGACATTCTTCCACATGAAGAGTTGATGCTCAGGTAAGAGTCAATGCTGACTTCTATTGTCTACTCCTGTGGGGTGCTCAAGAGAGTGTGGGCTGATGCATTTCTGGCAAATAATAAGCAATAATGTGATATTTGCGCTCCCCGGATACTTCAAGTTTTCCTATGTATCCATTTCTAGTGAACTGTTACTTCTGGTTTCTTCTCTATGTCTACATGGGTTTAGTAAGTTGACTTTTTACCAAAGCTCACCCTCACGCACTATTATGTATATGTACGTAAGGTTACGTACCCAAGTGTGTTTAACAAATCCCTTCCCACACTCTCTACCCTGGAAAGTCCCAAATTCTCTGTTATCCTCCCATTCAGTTCTCTTTTTACCTCCTAAGAGTTCTCCCTCCTGACAAGACAGAGCTCCACTTCTACAAAACCGATGAGTTCCCAAGTGCTAACCGGCTGTGGGACAAGCGGAACAGTTCCCTCCCGGCCACCTTCTCTCTTGACCTCGCAGATAGTATTTCTGGGGGACCTATGTTTCTCATGACCTTCTTTTTATTTATTTATTTATTTGTTTGTTTTTTATTGTTAAATTTGTTGGGGTGACATGATTGGTATTACCTTCTGCTTTGTCTCTCCAGCACAGGCCTGGGCAGACTTTTTTAGGGCAAGGACTACTTTTAATTTTGTCCAAGTATCACGGTCCACTAGCTATTTATTTTTACTTGCTCAAGTACAACACATACAGCTGCTTCGATTGTGAAGAAGCGATTCTCACCTCTAGTAACTGTATGTATGGGTGCAAAAGATGTGTTTCTTTTACGTTTAGTTGCCTAGCTGCTAAGCCCTGGCCTTATGTGGCATCTGCTATGGCACTTTTTTCTTAATTTAGGTGGGCACCCCAAAATTGCTTGGTGGTTCACCAGTAGACCTCAATCGTCATCTTGCTCAAGCATCTTGGATCCAAATGTTGATGCTTCTGCTCTTGGGGCCAAAGTACTCTGGTTAAGATCTAATTCATGATCATCTAGTAAAAAGTAAAAGGGTAGTATGTAAAACTAAAAAAAAAAAAAAATCAAGATTGAGGTCTGACAATTAAGTTCTCAAATTTGTCACCGTGAGCTTATGTTAGCAGCACTATACAAGCAACTCAGTAAGGTTTCATAACCTTAGTATATCAGTGTCTCACAGCTGTGTTTGTGTCATGTGGTAGTGTCTTGCTGAGTGACATTCATTATGGTTGTTGCGAGTTTTTGTGTGCCATCATGAGAATGTTGGAGCTTGAATTAGAGCAAGCAACAAACATTAAATTTCTTGTTAAATTTGGCAAGAGTGGAAGTATAATCAAGGACATGGTGGTCCAAGTGTATGAGGATCATGCCATGAAGAAAACAGCAGTGTACAGATAGATGAAATGTTTTTCTGAGGGGAGCGAAAGCGTCACTGATGAGAGGTCAGGGTGGCCAGTAACAAGCAGAACTGATGAAAACATTGTGAAAATCTGTCAAACTGTGTGTGAAAATCATCAGCTGACTGTGAGAAGCATAGCAGCCCAAGTAAACATCGATAAGAGAAACAGGAAAATCTTAACTGAAAATCTTGGCATGAGGAAGGGGTGTGCACAAATGGTCCTGAAGGAGCTTACCAATGAACAAAAAACAACGGAGAGTTGAAGTTTGCCAAGACCTTTTGGAGAGGCAAGACGATGTTTTGGGCTGTGTCATCACTGGTCATGAAACATGGGTGTACCAATACAACCCTGAAACAAAGCATCAAAGTGCACGATGGAAGTCAGCCAATTCTCCACAACCGAAAAGGTCCATCAGTCCCAATCAAAAGTTAAAATGATGTTGCTAACCTTTTTTGATATCAGAGAGATTGTTCATTATGAATTTGTACCAACTGGACAGTCAACCAACTTTAACATTTGGAAGTGCTGAAAAGGCTGCATGAAAAATTTAGATGAAAATTACCTGAACTTTTTGCCAACAATTTAAGGCTCATGCATCATGACAGCTCACGAGGCACTATCTGGGAGAGAGCTTTTAGCCAGTAAACAAATAACTGTATTGGAACACCCTCCTTACTCACCTGACCTGGCCTCCCACTGACTTTTTTCTTTACCCAAAGATAAAAGGAATATTAAAAGGAAGATATTTTGATGACATTTGGGACATCAAGGGTAATGTGACATTGACTCTGATGGTCATTCCAGATAAAGAGTTCCAACATTGCTTTGAAGGGTGGACTAGGTGTTGGTATCAGTGCATAGCTTCCCAAGGGCGGTACTTCAAAGGTGACTATAGTGACATTCAGCAATGATGTATGTAGCACTTTTTCTAGGAGGAGTTCATGAACTTAATTGTCCATACATCATCCAGCTTTAACAGTTATCAACATTCTTGTCAATCTTCTCATGCACTTTTAAAACTTAGTTTATTGGGGTATAATTTACACATAATAAATGTACCGGTACTTGTTTTGAGTGTACACTTCAATGACTTTTAGCAAATATATATACTCATGATCCCCCAGAAGTTCCCTTGTGGAACAGAGTTTTGGGATAAAAATTCTTAATAAATGTCTGCTACCTTATTGAGATATAATGCCAGATAAGATGAGGGAGGGGGGTTGGGCCTTGCAGAAATGGAAGATTTTAAAAATCTTCATGTTGCCCTGGGGGTAACATGAAGGGGAAGATTTGAGCTCTTAGAGCCTCTTCATTTTCCTGGGACCCAACCTCAAATTAGACTCAACTTACCCAGTCATAATACTCTTTTTTTATCCACATACTCATGTCAGTTTTTTGCCTTGTGATCCGAGAATGAGGAAACAAAGTTTTCCTTCCTTTTACACGGGATGCAGTCCAGCCAGGTACTATCACTCTTCCCTCAACTTGCCCATTACACGTCTCAGGTGTTCACTGGTGGTGGCCTCTTCGCCCACTAACACCTGCCCTTCCTGAGGCTCTAAAGTATGGACCAAGAGCAAAACAGAGGCCTCCTGCTCCGTGGCTGCTGGCCACTAATTCTTGGTACCAGGGGCAGAGTGGGCTGAGCAGGAGCATGCCCCACCCTGGACAGGCACTGCAGGCCCTAGGATGGCCAGTTCTCAAGGTAGACAGTGGAGTGGAGCAGGTGGGAGGTAAGCCATGGCAGAAGGGAAAGGTCAGCCATTCTGGGGAGGGGTGAGCTTGAGATGGGCCTCATCCTGATGGGCAGAAACATATCATTTCATACCCTTCTGACAGCTCAGACATCTGGGGAGGAGAGCTGTTTGGGGACCCAAGAAGGAGAAGGGATCCTGAGCCCTGAGGTGTAAGGGCACTTGGCAGAAGAAAGGGGAGAGAGGAAGGCCCAGATTGAAAGAGTCAACATCCAGAGGTTCACTGAATTCTTTGAAGAATAACACAGGGGAAGCCGGGATGGCTCAGTGGGTTAAGCGCTCACTTTGCAGCGCTGGGGGCCCAGGATCGAGTCCCGGCCCCGGCCCGTGTGGACCCATGTGCTGAACTGGGGAGTGCCCCCAGTTCAGTTCTCTCTCTGTCTCTATCTCTGTCTCTCTCTCTCTGTCAAAAACAAAACAAACAAACAAAAAATTAAAAAAAAAAAAAAAGAAGAAGAATACAGCATTTCATGCATGTAGGAAATAAAGACTTTGGGGAAGCCGGGATGGCTCAGCGGGTTAAGTGCTCGCTTTGCAGCCCTGGGGTCCAAGGATCGAATCCCAGCCCTGTCCCATGCAGAACCATTTGCTGAATTGGGCTGTGGCCCCAGTTCGGTTCTCGCTGGGGCAAGCTTTCCATGTGGGAGGCCCCCAGCTCAGTTCCCACCCTGCGTGCCCCTCCCCTGCCCACCTGTGTGGAATGAAACTGTGTCAAAAACTGATGATGTACAACTATGAAGACTGCTCTGAGTCTTCTCCCTTCCCTCTGTCTCTCTCTGCTCTGTCTCTCTGTCAAAAACAATAAAATAAATCCCTAAAAAAAAAACGAAATACAGATTTTAACTTCCTTTTTCTGTACCATAGGGAGGAGCATGAAAGAAAATGTGATGCAGAAAACTGGCCATTACTTAAGACCAACTCCCTCCCCATGGTGCTAACAGTATTTCTACATACCCCACATTTCACAGTTCAGAGGTTAGAGTCACACCCACCCACCACCACCTGCTGCTGGATTACTCTGCTGTGTCTCAGATTTAACTTCACAAATCCTTCCACTCGTTCTTGATGCACGCATTCCACAAATTTTGCCTGTTGCTTGAGATTTTTCCGGTTGCTTGACAGTACTGGTTGTTTGAGTTCCAGTTAATGGAGAGTCCACTTACATTTATCTGGCATCTACCAGTCCCCATGGTGCCAGTTAACTGAGAATCTACTGTATCTTGTTCAAGTGCTAGAGATACAACAGGAAATAAGTTCCTTGCTTTCAAGAAACATATAATATAAAATATTATCATCATTGCTAACACATATTGAGAATTTACTTCACACCTGGTGAATCTTCTATTGAAAATGAGAAATGGGGGAAGCTGGGATGTCTCAGCGGGTTAAGCGCTTGCTTTGCAGTCCCGGAGCCTGAGGACTGAATCCCGGCCCCGGCCCCTGAGGATGCATATGCTGAGCTGGGGTGTGCCCCCAGTTCTGTTCTTGCGGGGACCTATGTGGGAGGCTCCCGGCCCAGTTCCTGCCCTGCGCAGCCCCGCACCCACCTGTGGAGTGAAACTATATGGAAAACCAATGCTGTCAACTATGGAGACTGCTCTGGGCCCTCCTCTTTCTCTTTGTATCTCTCTGTCTGTCACTCTCTGTCAAAAAACAATAAAAAATAAACCTTTAATAAGAAAATGAGAAATGGTGTAAGTCCTTGGGTATATGGTAGATTGAGAATTCCAGAAAGACAAAACCAACCCTCAACTTGGGGAAGAGAATGGAGAAGGAAAAACAAAGACAATATCCCCAATAATGTCCCCAAGCAGTAAAGAAAGAGTGGCCTGAAGTGGACTATTGTCACATCCTGGACACAGCACTTAGAAACTCAGGAAATTTAGGAAAGCAATTTCTTGTTCTAATTTTGCCTGACTCATCCTGCAAATTTCAACATAATCATTTAAGTCTCTGTCACTCACTTTTTCACATTTGTACCAATCTAATCTTATGCAGGTCAGTATCAGGAAAAGGAAACAATGCACATAAAAGTGTACTGGGAACTGCAAAGTGGTATATATGAGGAATAAATATTTTTAGAAGTCGGGGAAGCCAGGATGGCTCAGCAGGTTAAGCACTCACTTTGCAGCCCTGGGGTCCAAGGATCAAATCCAGCCCAGCCCATGTGGACCCATATGCTGAACTGGGGTATGCTTCCCATTCAGGAGGCCCCCAGTTCGGTTCTCGCCACCAGGTTTGGCCCCTGGCTCAAGGGGCATGCCTCCCATGTGAGAGGCCACCAGCCCAGTTCCTACCCTGTGCGGCCCCAGCCCACCTGTGTGAAACAAAATCATGTCGAAAACTGATGATGTACAACTGTGGAGACTGCTCTGGGCCCTCCCCCTTATCTCTGTCTCTGTCTCTCTCTGTCAAAAAACAATAAAATAAAATTTAAAAAAATATATATTTTTTAGAAGTCCCTCTTGACGCTGCTGAGTTCCTCTGTCCTCCAGGGACCTTTCTTGAAGTTCAGCTCACCAGGCTCAACACCAGCTGGAGTCTGCCCAGGCCCCGTGGCCACTGTGGAGGGGTGAGGAAGTTGCTGCATTGAGCAAACACGCTGCAAACACGCTGCAAACACGCTGCAGAGGAGAACCAACGCATTTCCTGCTTTCAAGCAACCCCAGATGGAGGTCAGAGGCACTGATCAGAGAACACTGCTCAGGGAGCACCATCACTGAGCACCTACCTGCCCAGGGAACTACAATTTCTGTCTGAGGAGTTGGTTTGGCCTGGTCTTTGAAGCACTTTGAATATGAAATAACGCTTCCTCAGTGTTTCACATTTTCACATTTGCCCTGACTTCACTATAACCTGGAGGCCCCTGAGGTCTGGGGTCTTACATTCCAGGAGGTCCCCAGCCACATGGGTTTTATGTCCTTCTCTGTCCTCGCCATGTGGTGTGTCACTGTCCACAGCACAGCTCCATTCATACACAGGGTTCTTACAGTGTGGAGTGAGCTGGACTCAGGGATTCTCAACCTTGGCTGCACATTTAAATCCTCAAGGGAGTGCTAGCCTTTAAACCACAAGGTCCAGGGATCGAATCCCGGCCCCAGCCCGTGCAAACCCATATGTTGAACTGTGGCAAAATTGGGTAACCATCACTGAAGGTTCTTGTCTCCCATGCAGGAGGCCCCCAGTTCAGTTCCCACCCCGCATGGCCCCACATCCATCTGTGTGGAATAAACCATGTCACAACTAATGATGTACAACTGTGGAGACTGCTCTGGGCCCTCCCACCTTCTCTCTGTCTCACCTCTCAAACAATACATCTGAAGAAAAAAAAGCCTCAGGGGAGCTTTTAAGTAATCCAGACCCAAGGAATGCTAAATCAGAAACTCACGTGCGGGGAGAGGGAGCTTATATCTGAAATTTTTTAAGCTCCTGGGGGGTGATTCTAACTGGCAGCAAAGTTGAGCACCACTAAGCTGGAATGGCCCCTCAGACTTCAATGTGTACACGAATTTCCTGGGATCTCGACAAAATGTAGACTTTGATTCAGCAGGTCTGGGTATGGGGCCTGAGAGTTTACTTTTCTAACATGTTCCCAGGCGACGCTGACGCTGCGACTAACGGGACTACAAGTGGCAGAAAAGGAGCTAGAACGCAGGCAACAGGGACCGCGGTTCTTGCGCCCTCTGGTGGTCAAAATCTCCCTAGCAGCACCTAGCAGAGAGGAACTGATGTTAGAAGCGTCCTGATAGATAGAATTTCTGGAGTATTTACAGATTCTTCCCCAGAGCCCAGCCACCAACATCTTCATTTCAGCTTTGTACTGACCTGAGCGCAGCCAAACCTGCCTGGTCTCCTGACCTATAAAACTGTGAAGTAATATATGGGTGTTGTTTAAGCTGATAAATTTGTAGAAATTTGGTTTGTAGCAATAAAAAACACACACAGGGCATTTTATGGGCTTTAAAATAACAGGACAAATGAGAATCCAAAGCCTACAGGCTAGTACAGGCAGATGGAACTGTTCTCAAACTCCTGTCCCAGTAGAATCAGCACAACAGATTGTACTTTCATTTATCAAGTTAATACCGCTGCCTCTTTCTTCATGACTGCACACTTCTTTTAACCTTATGATGTTTGTTGTCCGTGACTCATGAAAGCTCAAGGATGGGGCAGGGGACTAGTTAGCTCCCTGTGACAGATTGTATTTTCCAAAGATGATTCCCATCCCACAAGCCCTTCTTACTATTATATGTGAGCTTGACACTCCTTCAAAATACCAGGTCTAAGTTCCCTCCACCTTGAATCTAGAAGGCCTGAGACTATGGTGGGAGTGATGCTAGGTAACTTTATTTTTAAGATTTATTTTATTGTCTTTGACTGTTTTTTGACAGACAGAGAGAGAGAGAGAGAGAGAGAGAGAGAGAGAGAGAGAAGGGAGAGAGAAGGGAGAGGGCCCAGAGCAGTTCCCATAGTTGTATGTCATCAGTTTTTGACATAGTTTCATTCCACACAGGTGGACACAGGGTTGTGCAGGACAGGAACTGGGCTGGGAGCCTCTCGCATGGGAAACACACCCTAGTTCAGCATATGGGTCTACACGGGTCAGAGCCGGGACTTGATCCTCAGACCCCAGGCGAGCACTCAACACGCTGAGCCATCCTGGCATCCTGATGCTAGGTAAATTTTGAGGCTAAATCATCAAAGGTGATACACCGTGCCTGACAATCTCTCTAAGGATGCTCCTCCTTGGAACCCAGGCCTCATGCTATGAGGAAGCCCAAGCAGCCACACACAAGGACCACCTGTGAGTGTCCTGGCTCAGCCCAGCTGAGAGCCAGCATCAATTGCAGACATGTAAGTGAGAGCCTCCAGAAGATTCTAGCTCCCTGTCTTCAACTGCCCCAGCTGATGCCTAGTGGAGCAGACAGCATCTGCTCCCATCAAGCCCTGTCTACACTGCAGATTTGTGAGCAAAAGAAATGTTGCTTTATTAAGCCACTAAACTGGAGTGATTTGTTATGCGGTAACAGGCGACTAGAATACTCTCACGCTTCCAGGACAATACACTGAATTTGCCAAGGTGTGGGGGTCGGGGTGAGGAAACTCTGGTTTTGATTAATTATAGACCAGTGACCTATTTTTTTTATTAATGACTATTTTTAAAAGGCAGTCTCCCTAGAGACTGTCAAATGCTTATAAACTATTAGGCAATCAGCCCTAAAAAAATGTTTTATAAAGACTGGCACTTTTATAGTTTCTTTGCCACTT
Organism: Craseonycteris thonglongyai; assembly: GCA_004027555.1. Taxonomy (NCBI): domain Eukaryota; kingdom Metazoa; phylum Chordata; class Mammalia; order Chiroptera; family Craseonycteridae; genus Craseonycteris; species Craseonycteris thonglongyai. Next base: position 5,774 of record PVKE010007061.1, on the reverse strand, counting down.
AGTTCATTTAAAAGGTTGTCTTCATAATCGTTCTCAAGAACAGTCTAGGCCAGAGGGAAGTGTAGTTTTTGGTATTTTTCTCCAGGTACCTTGACATCTGTGGGAGGCAGACTTCTAAGGGGGCCTCCAAGGATCCCCACCTGCTGGTACCAGTGCCCTTGTATAATTTCCTTCCCTTCGGTGTGGCTCTGATTTCCTGACTTGCTTCTAACTAGTAGACTATGGCAAAGAGGACAGGATGTCGCTTCCATGATTAGGTTACAGAAGATCGTGGCTTGTGTCTGCTAGTAGACTCTCACAATTGTTTTCTGGGCTGGCACACTTTGTGGACACAAGCTGCCACGGTGGAGAAGAGGACCCGAAGGCAGCCTCTGGCCAACAGCCAGCGAGAAACCGCTCCTTCCCTGCTGAGCCAGGAGAAGCAACGGCAGCCCTGACTGGCGCCTAGCGAGAGGCCCTGAGCAGGGAGCCCGCTAAGCTGGTCCTGGACTCCTGACCCACAGAAACTGGGAGATAACAAGTGAGTGTTGTTCTAGGCCACAACATTTGGGGACAATGTGTTATGCAGTAATAGATAACTGATACATCGTCCTTCCCCCGGCTGCCTGTGTATCATTTCTTTATCAGAATCCCCAGTCACTCTCAGACTAAACATGTGCGCACACACACCAGGGTTCTCCCCCGAGTAGGCCAGCCAAGGTCTAAATGAAGAAGTAGCTCAGTTCCACACTGGCCCGCTGCCTTCTTTCCCTGGTGTCTGTACCTGTGTTTGTTGAGTCTATCTTGGAACACTGGACTCCACGCCTCGCCCCCCATAACATGTCTCCCCTGACGCCTGTGTCAGATTCTGTCTGATCACGTAAGCAGTGGTAGTCAACCTTTTTGGTACCAGGGACCAGTTTTGTGGAAGACAATTGTTCCACAGACCAGGGAGGAAAGGGGGAAATGGTTTCTGGATGATTTAAGTGCATTGCACGTATTGTGCACTTTATTTCTATTATTATTACGCAATGCGGAATCAGTGGGAGCCCTGGGCTTGTTGTCCTGCAACTCGACGGTCCCATCTAGGTTCCTCTGTGACCCCTAGATCCCTCGCGTGCACAGCTCACAACAGGGTTTGCTCTACTATGAGAATCCAATGCCGCTGCTGATCCTGACAGGAGGCAGAGCTCAGGCCGTCATGCAAGCGATGGAGAGCCAATGTAAATAAAGATGTGCAGCCTCGTTCCTAACAGGCCACAGACTAGTACCAGTCCCTGGCCCGGGGTCGGGGACTCATGAGGTAAAGCCTCAGACATACACTTCACCCTGAATATTACATATTCGTGTACTCTCCCTCTGCGCCAGGAAGGCTCTGGCTGTGCACAGTGGCTGTCTCAGGATGTTTCGTCTTTTCCTGTGGCCGGAAGATCTATTTCCTCCAACTCACAAACTGTCTTGCATTTGAGCCCTGAGCTCTGCCTTTTCTTCTCTGGCAGATCTGGACCCCGGGAGGAAGCCATTTATGCTTCTCCACATTGAAATCTGAGAAGACTTGCCCAGTACCCCCGATGGAGGAATCCCTTTCTTTTTCTTCTTCTTTTTTTTTTTTTAAGATTTATTTTATTGTTTTGAGAGGTGAGAGAGAGAGAGAAGGTGGGGTTCAGAGCAGTCTCCACAGTTGTACATCATTGTGACATGGTTTCATTCCACACAGGTGGATGCGGGGCCGTGCTGGTGGAAACTGAACTGGGAACTCTTGCATGGGAGGCAAGAACCTTCGCCACCATGCCCGCAGTTAGCAGTTGCGATGTTGTTCAGCATATAGGTTTGTACAGACAGGGGCCGGGAACCAAACCCCACACCTCACAGTTGCAAGGCAAACACTTAACCTGCTGGGCTATCCCGTTATCCCAGGAATTCTTGATTGGAGCAGGCCAGAAGACAAGAAGAGCAAAAGTGGACATCTGAGCTGAATTTTGTTGAAAGAAGAACCTTTGCAAGCAAGACAGTGAAAGTTGAAGCCACCCCCTTCCCTCTGCTCTCTGTCTCGGTTTCTCTCTCTGTCAAAAACAATAAAATAAATCTTAAAAAAAAAAAGAGAGAGAACATTCTGTTCCCCACCCCCACCCCCTAAAAAAACTACCCAGAAAAATTTAATTAGGATACTTGTCCTTAAAAAGCGTTATAAGAAATAACTTTCTTTATTACCCGTCTATAGGGCTTGTCAAACTACAAATTACTGACTACCTGCTCTTCTTATCAATCTGCAATGACCTTCCTTCCCTCTGAAGCCCCAAGGTGCCACACCACACCCCTAGCTCAGAATGTCATACTTACCTATTTTCTCACATGTGCAGGGTCCCTGACTCTCTCATATACATGAGAGAGTGTACATGAAATTTAATTTGATTTTTCTCTTGTCAATCTGTCTCATGTTGACTTGATTACTCAATCAGACAAAAGAACCAGAGACGGAATTTTTCCCTTTCCCCACAAAACCAACATCTCAAATTGGGATCCATTCTAAATGGTGTAAAGACATAATCATAAAGCACAAAAAACCATGAAATACTATAAGTAAATATAAAAGATTATTTTTAAAACCTAATCTCAGCTTTGGGGTGGCCTTTCTCTGTATGATGTCATACAAATTAAGAAAAGTTTACATTAAATAATGCCATAAACAAAACACAAATGCGACACTGAGAAAAATAACTGCTAGTCATATAACAGAGTGAATTTTCCACATATATGAAGAGCTCCTAAAATCAATGAGAAAAACAACAACCTGGTTTTAAATATGGGCAAAGAATATGAAGAGATAGTTCATAAACAAGGAAAATCTGGGATTGCTATGATTAGCTCAGCGATTGAGCACTTGCCTCAAAATTGCAAGGTCTGGGGTTTGATTCCCAGCCATGGCCCGTGAAACTTACGTGGGGATCTACAGCACAAATGGTAACTGCCAGGATGGCAGTGAAGGTTCTCATCTCCCGTACTGGAAGCTGCACACCCCTACCCCCGGCCTCCCCCGGTTCAGTTCCCGCCCCACGCAGCCACACATCCACCTGAGTGGAATGAAACCATGACACAACTAATGATGTACAACTATGGAGACTAAGCTGGGCCATCCCCACTTCTCTCTCTCTTTCTCTCTCTTACTTTCTCTCAAACAATAAAATAAATCTTAAAAAAAACAAAAAGGAAAATCTAAGGCCTTTTAAACAAGAAAAACCACTCAAGTTCACTCATCTTAGTAGAAATGCACATTAAAACTACAGGAAAGCCTGATTCTTCATGTATCAGATTGGCTATCACAAAATGTTTGATAACATTGTAATGATGATATGGACAAACAGGCATCATCATATGTTGCTGGTAGGAACAAAAACTGACATTGCCTCTGTTACCAAGTCAAGAATCTGACTGCTTGCCACTCGTTAGCTAATAATTGACAGATGAGACTGGTTGAAAGAAGAGCATGTTCATTCAAAATGCCAGCATTTTGGGAGAATGGCTGACTCCTGTCCCCAAAAGCCATCTCTCTGTTCTTAGGACAGCCAGAGGGTTTACAGGCACGTAGGAAGAAGCAGTGGCACGTAGGCATAGAGGGCAGAGCAGTTCATCATGTGACTTGTTCTGGAGAACATCTCCTGGGATCCAGTTTGTTCTGTGGTGGTCATCTCAAACCTGGTCTTAGGGGTGATTCATATGTCATCTGACAGAGGATCTCTTGCAGACTGGTAGCCGGTGTCCGGATGGCTGGGTTTCTTGCAAGTTAGTGTTCTGCTGATGTACTAGATTAACCTGGTATGCATGTAGCCTTGGGAAAAACAGGGCCATTTAGGCTTGAAGAGGGGGAGGGATTCAAGAAAAGAAAAAAGTTTCTTAAAGTTTAAAGCTAAATTACATTGTTGAATCAAACTAAAAGTATTAAATCCTAAAAATAGAAAATACAGTGTCACCCTTACCCCTCTATAGAAAGCTATTTGGAAATATTTATTAAAATTACAAATGCACATACCTTTTAAATAGGAATTGGGAAGCCCGGATGGCTGTGGGTTAGGCGCTCACTTTGCAGCCCCGGGGACCGAGGATCGAATCCTGGCCCCGGCTGTGCTGACCCATATGCTGAACTGGGGAGCTCCCCCAGTTCAGTTTTCACCGGGGTGAGACCCTGGCTCACTTCCTGCCCTGTGCAGCCCCACTCCCACCTGTGGAATGAAACTATATGGAAAAACCAACGATGTGCAACTATGGAGACTGTTCTGGGCCCTCCCCCTTCTCTCTCTCTCTGTCTCTGTATCTCTCTCTCTGTCCAAAAAAACCCAATAAATAATTAAATAGGAATTATGGTCTAGAAATTTTCCTGCAGATAAATTCACAAATATGAGGTATTATATAGAGATTGTTACTTCAGCCTTTTTTCCAATTTTCCACACACAAAAAAAGGATTGGAAACAATTTAAATGTTCAGTAATAGGGGGCTAGTTAAATGAAATCCAGTACCTACAGTGGTATTGCTGATAAATATTTCCCAACAGCTCCCTGTTCAAGAGGGGAAAGCACTGGTTGGCTTCTCTATGCATGTATAAGCAAACACGAATCTAGATTCGTACTTTCTAAAGCACACAATGTACCCTGTGTTCAAATAGTATGATTCCTTTGGACACTACGTAATTTTTGCCAACCAATGTCACCCCAATAAATTCAACAATTAAAAAAATAAAATAGGTGAAGCCAGGATGGCTCAGTGGTTTAAGTGCTCACTTTGCAGCCCCAGGGACGGAGGATCGAATCCCGGCCCGTGCAGACTCACATGCTGAGCTGGAGAGTGCCCCCAGTTCGGTTCTCGCTGGGGCAAGACCCCAGCCCAAGACCCCGGCCCAGTTCCTGCCCTGTGCAGCCCCGCCCACCTGTGGAATGAAACTATGTGGAAAAACCAATGATGTGCAACTATGGAGACTGTTCTGGGCCCTCCCCCTTCTCTCTGTCTCTGTCTCTGTATTTCTCTCTCTCTGTCAAAATAATAAAAATAAATCTTTAAAAAAATTAATTAATTAAAAAAATAAAATAAAATAAAAAATGGTATTATTCCTTAGGGCAGGGATTCCCAACCCCATGCCCGCGAGCACCATGGCGCCCGCTGCCCGATTTGTGTGCGCCCGCCATTATTTGACGGCATCAGAAGTTTTTCATAAACACTAAGTAAAACTATAATTTATTTTTATACATTTGTTAGAATTTTAAAATATTGTTTGAGTATCTACACAGGTTTATTATATTCGTTGGTATGTTTGCAATATCGTATGTATAAGTTTTTCCCTAGCTTTCGCCTTTGTACATGTCGCGTCTTGTGTAGCCGCTGCGCTCTTTAAACTCTCCTCCCCCCAACAGGGAGACGCCAAGTTGCCATTTGGATTGCGGTTGCTGGACTGATAGGGTCGTGATGGTTAGCTAGGATCACAGTGTTTTGATATATTCGATTTTAAATGAACTAAAAGCGAGGTAGGTAATCTATTATTATGGTGGCCATTTGATATGATATTGTAGTTCTATAACTATTTTTATTTTTATTTTCTTAGTCCTAAAGTGAGTGGACCAAATAAGAGAAAATGAACCTATAATTTTAACACAGACTGGGAGGAATCATATTGTTTCATTAATTTAAAAGGTAAATGCGTTTGCCTGTTGTGTGGCAGTAGTATTGCAGTGCCGAAAAAACATAATGTTGAACGTCACTTTCAGACAAGTCATACCACTTTTGATACAAATTATCCACTTAAATCTGA